>JAVTVY010027568.1:0-11736 GCA_036873755.1 Hanleya hanleyi
TGGCCTATTCCGTCGAAGTCATTGTACCTCGCGCATTAATGGTGTAAGGATTCTGCACCTCTCCGGTGTAAACCGTGATCCGTCTCACGTAAGGCACACCACATGCTATAGGAGGTGTTTCCGCTCACATGGTTCTCGTTGTAACTCTCCCTTATCAGGAGATAAAATATATATCCAAATGAAATGGATATTCCCTTGATTCTACCCCGATGGATCTCTAATTTGATGTGTTCCCCTGATTTTCGTCTCAAGCTGATCTCCGTCGTAACGGAAGTCATACAGATGACATGCGCTGTTCGGAGTTTCGGTGTGATACTGTGCTTTCAACATGGATCCCAATATGAATTCCTAGCAATGCTATTCGAGGTACTATATGTGCTACATTATAATACGAGACCGTGTCGAGTGAAGCGCGGACGTCACAAAACCAGATTTGGCGATTTAATGAAGGTCGGCTTATCTCATGAATATGTAATGTTGTGGTACACGCTCCAGGCCATTATTATGTGAGCTTGACATGGTTGATTAAGGTCCTTATAAAATAGACCATGGTGTTCGCGATGTTGGTGAAAATGAACAGCCTACGGAAATACGATCACCGTAAAGCAACTCCGAAATTGCATGTGAGATCTACAACTGAATGAATTCCTCCTTTTAAAATGGAAATTTAAGTGTTGGATTCCATATTGGTGTCCGCTTATTTCGCCGTAAGACTCTCGTACATAGATTGATATGAAACTATAGTGCACACGTTCCCATGGCAGGCAAGTATTCAAGAAGCATTAATCATAAATTTTCTAAACTTATACATGTGTGTCAACGTCGTAAACATATTTAAGTGTTCTGCGTGGTATTTATCATAACCATTGCCAAGATTATATACCTAGATGTGATTCAAAACGGAGAGCCTCAATTCAAATATCTACGTTAATATTGACCTACATAAGCTTATTTCGGCCACCGTATTCATTTTCGTTACATCTTGAGCTACAGCGCTGGAACTATCCATGCTGTATGTTTAGGTGAAGTTCTACAGGAAAAATTAAAGAAATCCAAATGGCCGCCATGATGACGTCCAAGTGACAATCTTTTCGGAAGCCATTTTTCGTCTATTTTTTTTGGACGGTTTTCCGAATTTTATGTTTTTCAACATTTTCTATCAAATACTAGTGAATATGAGAGAGAATAATTAGTTAGCAAATTATAGTACTTTTATGCCAATTTAAGCAAGAAAAATGTGAAAAATGTACAGAAAACACCGAAAACTTGACTTTCTGAGAACACCTCGTGGTCGCCATTTTGAATTTCCCCATGATTCTTTGCATCTATGTTTATCCAAATAGTCTCAAAATGATGCCAATAAGATTTGCGGAAAGGTCAGAAAGTTCCAGCTCTGTTGTTGTCTTCGATCGGAAGCTGTGGTGAAAAGTTGGTAGGGGTAAGAGGGGGGCCATTATGCCACCACCCAGTCCAGATAGGGTTAACGTAGCAAAATAATTCAATTCCACAAACGAATGTGGAAGTTATCATATACAAATGAAAAGTATACGGTGTTCAGTTTGCAAGCAAAATATGCATCTGTTCGTGATCCATATGTCACGAGCATGTATAGTATTTTCGTGGTTAGTTTTGCACCCAAAGAACGGCTGTATTGTTTATTGTTTCTATCATTTTCATTGTTAGAAGAACAGATTCAACGAACTATTTCATGAATAATATAATTGTATAAGCAATAAGCCATTGAGCTACTGTTTTCGTAAAATTTACGTTTCCCAGCATATATCTCATTATAATCTTTATTACGCGGGTAAGTCGAGCAATCATAGACTGCTTTTCTGTAGGATATACTTGTCCTTTGATAAGTCTGGATTTTGCTTGTAGCCATCGGCTCTGAGGCTGATGTCTGTACAATGTCAGTGGTAGGTACATTCATTTATATGAAATATGTGTTCTCTCCGAGCAGGGTTCTACGTCATGGAAATCAAATAGGTCGGCGTTCTATAAGATTCGACATTTAGTGTTCAACCGTTGTCCACGAAAGAATTTCCGCGTCAGTAATTGAGAGACATTTTTCGTATGACAGTTAACACCAAATCCGAAAATGCAAAAAGGAAAATTTAAAATGAAGAGAAGATGGTTTCCTTCTATAGAGAGGCAGTCAACAGTTTTCATTGATCTCTCATTTTTGCGTGGCGTGAATGTGTCGGCTTGAGTGCAGTCTTGTTTGTGCAAGCGATTAATTGGTACCATAGACGGAGTGGTTTCTCGTCCCATTAGAATGCCTGTTGATGTAAATGCATCAATGGCGGCGGTAAACTGGGTTAAAATTAAATAAATATATGTACTGTTATATTGCCAACATGGTCCATCCGTTGTAGTTATGTGTAACTTCAAACTTAACCCTATACCAGGCCTGGGTGGGGGGGGGGTCAAAATGGCCCCCCCATCAAACTTTCTGCGCTATCTCCGGAACGACAAAACATTGAGAGCTGACACTCCGTGACTTTATAGATGATCATATTGGGGTCATGTTGAGCCTATTTGCATAACCCACGAGCATAAGTGCATGGGTAAAATCAAGATGGCGGCCACCTGGGGTACCAGGAATTACCACCTGTGGAAAACCAGAAGATGAAGATATGATCCTGATGGCGTTCCATAAACACACCAACTGCTGCTCCATTCCGCAGGCGAGTTTTCCGCGCTGCTTCACCGCATCCGAGATCAAATCGGCCGGGTTCACTATAGACATGCGACTGTGTGTTAAATGCAGATCACTAAAATGACGAACCAAGAGAGAGACGATGGTTGGTATGCAGAGTCCAGTTTGGCTTCTCGGATCTTTTTCTGTTAAGATTAAGTACACGGCTTTGTTTCATTTGCAATAACTTAGCCCATATTTATTCAAATTGTTAATGCATGTCGCTGTAAAAATGTTCTTTGCACATATTTTGCGCTTCTCTATTGCAAGAAATAAAATAATCTCCATTCTCATTCGACTGAATGTTGGCGCTGACGCCCCTGGAAACGAATCACTCATTCCATTCTGAATCTCCCATTCATTTTCATTTGATTTTTGCTTTATTCACCATATACCAGCTATGTAATTGAAATACATGTATACAATTCAGTGGTATAAAGGATATAGGACGAGAAGCTGACGAGAATAAAACCCATAGGAGCTTGTTATATCTCGGATGTATATTACAAATTAAATTTACAATCTTATTAAAAATACGATATACTCATAGCAATTATTTAGATACAGGAATATGAAGTAATTTACTTCAATGTTGGCATATGAGACAAGCACATCTTTCTATTGTTGTCCATGTATTTATCACTCTTATAAAAAGTTCAATCATTTGTTAAAGAGCTCCAAATTTTGAGTGGCAAAAACTGATTCTATGCACGCCTGTATTAGTTTATTTTAGTCGTGGAATGGAAAAGGCATTGATTCCTCTTAAATTGCAAGATCTCTCTTCACTTTTTTCAAATTTCACTGACATACGATGGAGATAGCGTATTGACTGGTTTAAATGTTTCCATTGCAATTTTCTGCAGTCTTCTCGGCTGAAAGAGTTGATTCACCGACTTCAGTGAGTAACACAGAACAGTCGAAATCGCATCACACTGTTCGTTATATACGACATAATTATATGTGTTATACTGCAATTTGTCCGAGAGGTTCAAAGGCTGTGTCGCCTCACATTTATCAGTTTCAATCTCTGAAATCCATGTCGTGCTAGCGGCAACGTGACATGCATGGAGAGAGAGAGAGAGAAAGATAATTAAGGTTTAACGTCGCGTTCCGTGACCTGCATAGCAGAACAAGCATAAATTTTCCGACCAGAAATTTACATTTAAATGGACATAAGTGTAACGAAATATTTGCGTGTTTTTCTATTTTATACTGAATATGGGTAAAAACGGCACTATCCCCGTTTGCACAGCCTATTTCATGGTCACATGTTTTTCACATTCATATGTTCACGCCGTTTTCACACAACGTTAACCATGTGTTAAGCATACTGAATCTCCCTGAGGACAGATTTAGAAAGAGATATGGAACACAATTGTGAAGGTTGGAGGGAAGCAGCTTCCGCTTACTGACCAAACGATAAAATGATCTACAAATCCCATGTGAATGACTTCTAGTGGGTATACATAGACATCAGATATTTAATGAAGTATTTCTGGAATTTTGTCGGTAATTGGAAAGGATGATGAATGAATCTAAGAGAAACTTGCAACGTGAGATACAGATTCAAGTCAGTTGTCCCAACTTGATGTCAGTATTTCCAGGCTAGCAAACAGTGGAGCGATGTGGTCATATTTATCAACAAGGAAGATAAATCCGATGTGCTCTGGATCTCTTCTGCAAAGTGACCTGAGAGTGCAGATGAGTGGGATACGTATTGCACCATATTATATTACAGTATGACAGATAGTATGAGGCGCCGTTTGTGACAATATTGTCAACGACAAATATATAGAGTTAAAACCAAAATATAAAGTCGCCGTTTGTGACAATATTGTTAACGACAAATATATAGAGGTGAAACCAAAATATAAAGTCGCCGTTTGTGACAATATTGTCAAACACAATATATAGTTAAAACCTTTGTAAATATATATAAAACGATATAAATAGGGCCTATATATAAAGTTATTTTTTTTTAAATTTTTATAAATATTTTTTGAACATAAATAACGATAGGAAGTTAAGACGTTAAATTTAACGTAAATATAAAGTACACGAACTTGTAAAGTGTACATGTAAACCGGATATGCCCAAAGGAAGCTGCGCAATCGATGTGCGCGCGAGTAATACTGGTTAATCAAAACTGCAACTGGGTTCTGAAGCGAAACTATGACAGCGGTGAAAGCCACTCGCATGTCACAGATGTGTCGAATCAAACAATAAGATCACGTACCTGAACATATATCAGTTCACTGCCATAGTGATTTAGTAAAGGCCTATTCCAATTTTCAACAATTACTGTTATCATTTACAATCGTACTTCAGAGTTATCACATCAATTAGATATAAATACATCTACTTATAAATCACCATAAGGTATCCTAGCCTGCAGCCAATATCACGGCCTGCCCCTTTGATGTTCAATCTGCGATTCCGTCGGCCAAGTCGCTGGTTGCTATTTGCCGCATAGAAACATCAACAGAAGTTGAAATAAAACATGAAAATAACGATATATTAATTATGCGCAACACAAATATTAGGCAATTTGAAATCATACTGAATATGAGCATATTTCATTGACTAGAATATGACCATTCATAGCCTAGTTATAGGATTTGGAATTATATTGTCGTTTTGTATATTTTATCGTTTTTCGATAATTTCCGCATTTCCAAACAAGACAAAAATTAGCAGGGAATTTGGTATAAGTACAGCGAATGGGAAACTAATGGCTCATGAGGAACACTACATTGGCCTTTTTTCACTTTTGCGCTGCCTCGAAGCTGTTACTAGTAACTGAGGAATCAGTCGAAGCCGTTTTACCCCTGCGTGCTAATCGCTAATTGATCTTCAATACGTGTGTATTGAAGAGCACTTCTGGCCCGATGGGTTCTTGATGGGCATCGGTGTTAACCCTATTATATACGGTGACGAGTGAGTGAATAGGGTTTAACGTCGCTTTCAACATTTTTTCAGCTATATCACGACGGGGAAGGGAAGGGAGGGGAGTGGAAGGGGCGGGGTATACCTACTTGTAACAGAGCAGATCTAATGTTGACATTTTATACTGCTGTCCCACCGAAATATCATGCCGTAGGCAGACATGACACCCCACTCAGTCACGTTATACTGACACCGAGCGAACCAGTCCTTGTTCTATCCTCTCAATACTGAGCGTGAGCGAGGAAGCAACAAGTTCCATTTTTTGGTATGACCCGGCCAGGGATTGAACCCAGTAATTACCGCTTACGAATATCAACAGTTCATTTTATTCAAATTACGTTATACTAACTTAAAACCTAAAAAGTTTGAGATCAAGTAAGCGTATCATGCTATAATAAATGATCTCGTTAATGAAAACGAGGAACGGTGAACGCAAAAGTACAATCCACACTGGTGGTTCCAACAGTAGGTGCCATTGCCATTCTCCAATGTACGAGTTGTCACAGCGAAACAGCTCACCAATTACCAGTATACGAGTTGTCAGAGCATTTCCATCATAGCTCTCTAGATTTGTATCTAATACCGCTTATGCGGTGCTAGGGGCCGTGTGGTCATATCATCCAAGTTGCCACATGAACAGGTACAATAAAAGCGTACCTGAGATACAACACATATCACGAATCGTTAGATTCTTGGTATGTGCTTTAGAATAGGTTAACCAGAGGACTATTCTGTGAAGTCATGTGACGCAGTCAGTATGTCGGCACCTCTTCCCACTTCCCTTATATGTGTTGTAATTTCATCATTTGAGAACGGTACGTTTGAGGATACAAGCATTGTGCAACCGGTTCCTCATGAGCCATTAGTTTCCACATTCGCTGTACTTATACCAAATTCCCTGCTAATTTTTGTCTTGTTTGGAAATGCGGAAATTATCGAAAAACGATAAATGATACAAAACGACAATATAATTCCAAATCCTGTAACTAGGCTACGAATGGTCATATTCTAGTCAATGAAATATGCTCATATTCAGTATGATTTCAAATTGCCTAATATTTGTGTTGCGCATAATTAATATATCGTTATTTTCATGTTTTATTTCAACTTCTGTTGATGTTTCTATGCGGCAAATAGCAACCAGCGACTTGGCCGACGGAATCGCAGATTGAACATCAAAGGGGCAGGCCGTGATATTGGCTGCAGGCTAGGATACCTTATGGTGATTTATAAGTAGATGTATTTATATCTAATTGATGTGATAACTCTGAAGTACGATTGTAAATGATAATAGTAATTGTTGAAAATTGGAATAGGCCTTTACTAAATCACTATGGCAGTGAACTGATATATGTTCAGGTACGTGATCTTATTGTTTGATTCGACACATCTGTGACATGCGAGTGGCTTTCACCGCTGTCATAGTTTCGCTTCATAACCCAGTTGCAGTTTTGATTAACCAGTATTACTCGCGCGCACATCGATTGCGCAGCTTCCTTTGGGCATATCCGGTTTACATGTACACTTTACAATTTCGTGTACTTTATATTTACGTTAAATTTAACGTCTTAACTTCCTATCGTTATTTATGTTCAAAAAATATTTATAGAAATTTAAAAAAAATAACTTTATATATAGGCCCTATTTATATCGTTTTATATATATTTACAAAGGTTTTAACTATATATTTGTGTTTGACAATATTGTCACAAACGGCGACTTTATATTTTGGTTTTACCTCTATATATTTGTCGTTGACAATATTGTCACAAACGGCGACTTTATATTTTGGTTTTAACTCTATATATTTGTCGTTGACAATATTGTCACAAACGGCGCCTCATAAGATAGGGAAAGATCATAGCGTGGTACAGTAAATACAGCGTTTGTTGTTAAGACAGTCTTTAACACAATTTAACATTCCACTATTTCTGGAAATCTCTTTACCGAGTTCATTAATATGAGTTGCCCAATTAAGCTTATCGTTCACAAAAACGCCAAGAAACTTAAAATAGTTGACTTGCTCGATTTCTTTCCCCGAAATAAATAGTTGTGATACATAGTCCACCCTAGCACTGCGATTGGGTTTTTCAAGCATGAGTTTCGTTTTACTTATATTAAGGATAGCTATCCCCTTAGAGGGTCAAAATTGGTCATTTTTTTTATTTCTTCATTCAAATATTCACTATTTCCTCTAACATTTGGTGAAAAAATGAAATAAAATTATAAATAGAAGTGCTTCAATATTAGGATTAAAAATTTAGTTTCCGAGGTACTGGAACAATTAAACAGATTGCCTTAGCTTGGGCTTGGCTTCTATAATTTTTGTCTGTTAAATTTCCCTTTCCAAAACTCATTTCCGCAGTATTATGGTAAGCTAATTATCTATTAGTCCTACTTATTTACATTAATGTACCCCCTTCTGATCAAAACCATGCAAACATCCTTATTTTTGTTTCTAATTATGACAGTGACACTTCACTCAGACACCCGCCGTGAAGTAATCTACACAGGTGTGAACAAGTTTTAGCAGGTCTTTTAAGTTTAAATTGGACTTTAAACCGACTTGATGAAAAAAACTTAGTGTAATAGTTATCGAGAATAAACAGGAATTCGAGTAGGTCCCATTAGACAGATTAAAAATGTATTTGACAATAGAATTCAAGCAAAAAATAGGGATTAATTCATCAAATGTATAGCTGGATACATTTTGCCCGATTTCTAGCCTTTCATTTTTGTACAAAATCCGAGATTTAAACGTTTATTTCTCGAAAAGTATCCATGCTACGCTTTTGAAATTTGGCATGCTTGTTACTTATAAGGTGATATAGTAAACATTATCTCACTTTCTGTGAGTCCGGATTAGTTTTTTAATTATTCAACTTTGAAGACAAACGACCGTAAAAAAGTATATTTTTTTCAATTTATTTTAGTAAAATAGCTATAAAAACA
This sequence comes from Hanleya hanleyi, assembly GCA_036873755.1. Lineage (NCBI taxonomy): Eukaryota > Metazoa > Mollusca > Polyplacophora > Lepidopleurida > Hanleyidae > Hanleya > Hanleya hanleyi. Next base: position 8,600 of record JAVTVY010027568.1, read on the forward strand.
AAACCAGGCAAAAGTTTAAAAAAATGAGATAAAGTTTACTAGTTCGAATTGTCTCCTACCAAGGGATATCATCAAAGTTGAAACAAGACCAACAGTTTTCATGAAATTTCAATTGAAAAATGGACGCTATTGTTTTCATTTTAATTTTTTTAAATTGGAATATTTTCTACACAGTAGCAGCGTCAATTATACAAATCATATAGTTGGAATCTCTACGATGCATGCTTTCATAAAATATATAGTTTATTATGGTTATCTTGTATATTTATTGATACAGACGAAAAATTGTCATGGGGGTGCAAAAACTGCCTCTAAGGGGATAGCTATCCTTAAGCAATATCATATCAGAGGATAACCAATTATGTAGTAAATATAATTCTCGTGACATAATATCAAATAATTGATTAGGGTCTTCGTGAGACAGAACCACATTAGTTTTTTTTTTTTTTTTTTTTTTTTTTTAGAAGATATTTTTTTTTAATTGATTTATTCATTCTTATATATTGTACATTTAGGACATTGATAAATACATTAACATAGACAAATCATAGAAAAAGAACAAAAAAAACGCAAGTACATATATTACACACACAAAAAAACAAGACACAAAAAAAATGTACAAATATTGTAGTCCTTAATGTATCCTTGAGGAAAGTTCACGAAGTAGTGATTTAATACTAGAGCTCTTTAGCTATACTAGACTCTTTCGAAGAATATTTTCAATAAATTCCACCTCGTTTCAAAATGATGAACTGAGTTGTTATTCAGTGCCAATTGTTTTTCTATTCTAAATACTTGCCGATATATTGCTAATAAAGCAACCATACTTGGTACCTGGTTTGCGAGACTGGATCTATATATGTAATATTTTGCCGAAAGTATCAAGTGATTTATTACAACAGGGGCGTCTAGAATGCCGAATATAATATCCAAAGGCAATAGGACAATATGATAGTCAAAAGATATTAGCCAGTCGTTTAATTCCCTCCAAAGTTTTTTACAGTGAGAACATTCAACAAACAAGTGTAGAATACTCTCAGAGTTGTTCAAACAGAAATTGCATTTATCATTGTCTACTAACTTAATCTTGAATAAAAATGATTTTGTTGCCAAAATTCTGTGTACTAGTTTAAACTGAAAATTTCTGAGCTTTGTTTCTATTGTTGTTGTAAATGGCAGAATATATATTTTTTTCCACGTGTCCGTATCAATTGGATGAAGGAAAATCTGGTTCCATTTCCGTTCCCACACATGAATTTGACTTTGTTCTGATTGTCTCATGAAAATGTTATATATTTTTCTGCATCCTTTTGAAGGGACAAGAAGGGTAGACACTATTTTGGGAAAGCATGGTCGCATTCTTTTTGGTTTAAAATTTTGAAGTAATTGTAATTTCCAGTCTTTTGGTATTGATGCTATCAGCCCTTGTAAATCTAAATAGGTACCGCGTATTTTGTAAATCTCTCGCAGTTGTATAATATTATAAAATTCACCATTATTACTGATTATATCATCTACGTATCGTATCCCCCTGTCCTCCCAGTGCTTAATATACTTAATTTTTATTCTTTCATTAAACCACAGAGGCTGTTCTAGCACGTCACATTCGTAGGACAGCATCAATTTTGCGTAGTCTATCCAGGATTCCATAACATTCCTCCAGAATGGATTTCTTATCTTTTTTATGACCTGACTATAATATTCAGCCCCGTAATTAACAAACTCAGTACCTTTTAGATAAATTTCAGGAAAAATTCTCCAATTAGACTGTTGTAATATATAACGTCTGATCCACGCCAATTTTAGACTTTTTGTAAAGTTAAATATGTCAGTCATCTGTAGACCCCCTAATTCGTATCTTTTACACATTGTTATTCTTTTTACTTTATCATTACTGTTTTTCCATATAAAACGAAACAATATTCTTTCTACCTCTTTAAGTAGTCCAATTTCTGGATTGGGTAGGGACATCAATAAGTGGTTAATTTTTGGTAGGATCATTGTTTTCAAAAGAGTAATTTTTCCTATATACGTCAAGTCTCTCCATTTCCAGATTCCAAGAAGTTTTTTCATTTCTGCTATTTTCGTTGGGAAATTCAGTTCAGTCATTTTTCCCAGATCTACTGAGAAGTGAATACCTAACACTACAAAATCTCTCACCCACTCAAATGTACTTCCTGGTCCTTGTTTCGCATTGATTTCGTCTTTCCCTAACCAAACGGCTTTTGTTTTTTCCAGGTTTGTTTTAAGACCCGATAGTTTATGGAAGACTGAAAGGATGTGCAGGGTTTCAAGTATGGACCCTCTAGAACCATCTAGACAAAGTATAGTGTCGTCAGCGTATTGAGAAATTTTGAACTCCTTGTTGAAAATATTTATTCCTTTGACCTTTGGGTTATTTCTTACCAAAATACCTAAAATTTCCGCACAGAGTAGAAAAATATAAGGGGAAAGGGCATCCCCCTGTCGACATCCTCGTCCTAATTTGAAGCGGGATGAAATGTGACCGTTCTGTATAACACATGATTCTGTATCTTTGTAAAACATTTTTATCCATTGTTGCATTGAAGGTCCAAAATTAAATATATCTAAAACTTCCCAAATAAATTTCCAAGAGACCGTATCAAATGCTTTTTCAAAATCAATTGCTAGGATCATACCTGGTAAGTTTTGTGATTGAGTTTCAAATATGATATCATACAGCAATCGAGTATTTTCCCCTATAAACCTCCCAGCTACATATCCTTTCTGGTCATCAGATATTATGCTACTAAGGATAGGTTTTATTCTATTAGCAATTGTTGCCGTTCTTAATTTGTATGTCACATTTAGTAAAGATATTGGCCTCCAATTTCTAAGATAACATCTTTCCTTCCCTGGTTTTGGGAGACATGTTATCACTCCAAGTTTTTGTGTTGCTGATAATTCTCCACTATGATATGCAAAGTTTAATGATTTTAATAATATGTCACCCAAGTCTATCCAAAAGAATTTAAAGAACTCGACTGTATATCCATCTAACCCCGGACTCTAATTACATTTCATGTTTTTTAAAGTGGCTAGTAATTCAGATTTAGTTATTTCCCCTTCCATAGACTGCTTTAAGTTTTCTGTTAATATTTCAAACTTGCACCCTT
>JAVTVY010027569.1:0-10623 GCA_036873755.1 Hanleya hanleyi
AAGATGAAGGAGGCGACAGTGTATATGGCTCCCACAGAGTGAACATCATCATCTTGTGATGGATTTTATCACGATTGAAGATGTAAGGAATAATCTGTCATTTTCAATGCTAATAATCAGATATATGATGCTCACAAGTGATTTTCGCAAGTGACAAGTATAAAGAAAACTGACTTGTCGCCTGCGACAACAAAGCCATAAAGTGCCGTTTTTATTTGTAACAGATATATACTTCGCCTAACAAAACAATGTGTGTAGCATAGTTTCCGCAGGCCTCGAAGTTGATAAAATTTATGTGATTTCATGGCCCGTATGACCGATGTCGTTGTTGTGACTGTCGTTTTGAAAACCGCTCTCCTGTGCGCGAAGATAGAAAATAACCATGTGACAAGTCGAGTGATTATGGTACGCGCGATTTCATTAGTCTAATAACTCCATCCAGCCAATCAGTGTAGCTGATAGAATCTGAATGCAGCCTAGCGATAACACGTTTGGTCATGGTGGTTCTGTCATTTTGGTTGAATAGAGCGTTAGTGGCAACTATTCTTCGACAGTAATATGGATCGTTTTCTGAAACGTCGGAATGAAATCCCAGTCACAAGAAGCAGAACAATCAAGAATTTCTTGCCAAAATTATCCGTCGAAAGAGTGACTCACATGATATTGAAAACATTCTTTCCCTTGTAAAAATACTGGTTCTACTGTCTGTCACAGATAATATATCCGGCGGTATTTCGGAGACAATTGATCGGGGGATATTGAAACTTCACACAGGAAATAAAATAAAAAGTGCTAATTTTATTCCAAAGTATCAAGAAAATCCCTCCAGTAGTTCTCAACAAATCGCGAAAACAGCAATTAGATGGGAGATTTGTAGGTTATTTTTTGACGCCATGACACCAAGTCTGCATGTTATATAACATTGGCAGGTCAATGTCATCGTAGCCCCAAAATAACATGGTAGGTATTGGTGATTTTCGTCAATTCCCAGATTAATTACATATGGGGGAATTTTTTTTTTAGTTTATATACTGTGTGAAGTTTTAAAGCTGTACGATAAATTTTCTGTGTATTGCAAAACTCGGGGACAAATTACAAAAATCGGCAGACGACGCTGATTATCCTAATTACTTTCCTTCACCTAAACCAATCAAAATGGTAATTTGTCTGTATACATGGTGTAGTCTGTCTGTCTGTGTATTCTACTACCCAAATAAATACACTAAAAGAATAACAGAACAAAGTCTGAATCTAATTGGTTGTTCTATTTCATGAAAAATTAGAACACGGTTATATAAGGAAGTCAAAACTTGGTAATATTTTGAGACAACTACTGTCAACAAGGTGACAAGTAAAAAAATAGTCCCTTGTCACCTGGGACAAGTAAAGTTTTACAAACATTTCAACCCCTGTAGAATGGTACTTACAAATGTAAGCTTATATTGACAGGATAGTGAAGACAAATTATATTGCACAATTCTTTATTTGTTTAATAGGACCAACTGCTTGCAAGAAAGATCAGAGACACGTCACAGTGCGGATCATTACATTACAGGGTTTCGGATGATACATTACAGGGTTTCGGGTGATGGTGGAAGTGTGTGCATTATTTCATAACTTGGACTATGTGAAATAATTGGTCTCTGACATGCCTGCATCACAAGATAATGGCTAGCGGTATCATTGGATGTGACAGAAAAGATGAAATGGTAATGTGATACAACAAATATTCAGGCTAAAGCTATGGTACCATATTACATATACAATGTAGAAGAGGAACAAAATGGAACTGTGTTGAATCTTCATCATTCCTGAACACCCTTACAAAAAAATCAACCACAATGGCCGGCATACTACTGGTGATAGAAAAGTGACACCATCGTATGCAAACAAAGTCTCATTACTGTGATAGAATGATGAACAATGTGGATATACCTGTAGCCCTCTCATCTGTTGAAGCAGATGGCCCAACATAACACTCTGCAGCTACATGTAGATGAGAAGACAAGGGTGTTGTTTACTATGAATTAACTGTGATGTTGAATATAAGAAAACAATGCAACACTCGATATATCACAAATCATCGATACATGACGAATAATTGACTTCAGATACAAAAGTCAATGTCTGACCACCATTACATGTACTCTGTACAGGAAGGTGGATATAAATTTTTATTTACCATATTATGACTCTGTATGTCCCAGGTCATTAATACATTGTGTAATATAATTTGACTCGGGTACATAAGTCACTGTGTGAATTCTGACCACTTATACTCTTTGTAGGAAGGTCTTACACACTTCAACTGTGTATTTAGGTTCCATAACTAAACTTTGATAAAATGCAATTAGCTAGCTCACTCAAACTAAACTGTGATAATGTGCAATTAACTGGCTCTCTCAAATACCCCTGATCAGTGATAGGTTGGACACACATAAACTATGTAAGTATGTCCCATTACTAAACTGTGATAAAATGCAATTAAATAATTCTCTCAATCATCCCAGATCAGTGATGTTAAATACATGTACTCGAATACATAGGTCGCTGTGTGAAGTCTGATCACCTATACTCTGTGTAGGAAGGTTGGACACACATAAACTATGTATATAGGCCCCAACTAATATGTGATAAAATGCAATTAGCTAGCTCACTCAAATCATTGATATTACATGTACTCAGAATACATAGGTCGCTGTGTGAATTCCGATCACCTATACTATGTGTAGGAAGGTTGGACACACATAAACTATGTATATAGGCCCCAACTAATATGTGATAAAATGCAATTAACTAGCTCACTCAAATCAGTGATATAACATGTACTCAGAATACATAGGTCACTGTGTGAAGTCCGATCATCTATACTATGTGTAGGAAGGTTGGACACACATAAACTATGTATGTAGGTCCCATAACTAATCTGTGATAAAATGCAATTAACTAGCTCACTCAAATCAGTGATATAACATGTACTCAGAATACATAGGTCGCTGTGTGAAGTCAGATCACCTATACTATGTGTAGGAAGGTTGGACACACATAAACTATGTATGTAGGTCCCATAACTAATCTGTGATAAAATGCAATTAACTAGCTCACTCAAATCATTGATATTACATGTACTCAGAATACATAGGTCGCTGTGTGAAGTCCGATCACCTATACTATGTGTAGGAAGGTTGGACACACACAAACTATGTATGTAGGTCCCATAACTAATCTGTGATAAAATGCAATTAACTAGCTCACTCAAATCAGTGATATAACATGTACTCAGAATACATAGGTCGCTGTGTGAAGTCCGATCACCTATACTATGTGTAGGAAGGTTGGACACACATAAACTATGTATGTAGGTCCCATAACTAATCTGTGATAAAATGCAATTAACCAGCTCACTCAAATCAGTGATATAACATGTACTCAGAATACATAGGTCGCTGTGTGAAGTCTGATCACCTATACTATGTGTAGGAAGGTTGGACACACATAAACTATGTATGTAGGTCCCAAAACTAAACTGTGATAAAATGCAATTAACTTGCTCACTCAAATATTTCAGATCAGTGATATTAACAGACAATTATGCCATATGTATACAGTAATATTTCATCATACAGCAGTAAGCTAAAAAAAAAGTTAATAATAATCATGATAATCATTTTGCATCTTGAAGTTTTCATTCCTTAGATGAGGAGTGTTATGAGTCTAACATCAGTTGAAAAGGAGGCATCAAACTTATTGTAGGTGGTACCATCTTGGATGTTACTAAACCTCCCCAGACTCCCTTCCCCATTATTGTAACCCCTGGTACTTGTGGTTTCTGTGATTCATGAATTGGTAGAATTCAATGTTTACATATTAGCTTTTCATATCTTTAGTTGTTCATTTGATTGCAAACAGTCTAGTGTTTATTTAGAGCATTCATAAAGTTAGGCCGCGGTTCACAGTTCCTTATTCGTCATCCAGCGACTCATAGCCGCACCCCAAGCAGCGCCCCCTGGCGTCAGATTTGGGATACAAATATGCAAAGATATCGATACCACATGAACTCTTGTATATAGATAAAGCTAGGTATTCGTATTGTTAGAAATCAGATCTGTTATTAGATTATATCCGAATATGATTTAAATATATTAATTTTATTTCAATTAGTGTGTATTTGTTGATGTATGTTCTGAAATATCCTTCACTTTCTTACAGGTTGATATACTTTTCACTGATGACTGCTTTTCACTGATGACTGCAAGAAATAACACTGGGATGTAACTTGGTTGCTCATATGGTTCCGATGTATTCGCAAGAATTTAGAATTTAACTAAATCTGCAAATACATGTACAATTTGCACCACAACAATCCGGTGCAGATTTCATTTAAATCTGCATCTGGATGAAGGTTAAACCTTGATGTGGTTGTACGTTTAACCTTGATGTGGTTGTACGTTGAACTTATTTCTGAGAAAACATTGAACCTGAATCTGGTTATAGGTTGAACCAGTAATTGGTTATAGGTAACACCAAATTTTGGTTAAGGGTTTTCCATGGTTAAACGTTGAACCAGAAACGGGTTCAACGTTTACCTTTCAGTTCAACGTTACACCTTTTCGTGGTTGAGCGTTTAACCTCATTTCAGTTCAACGTTAAACCTTGATGTGGTTGTACGTTTAACCTTGATGTGGTTGTACGTTGAACCTATTTCTGAGAAAACATTGAACCTGAATCTGGTTATACGTTGAACCAGTAATTGGTTATAGGTAACACCAAATTTTGGTTCAGGGTTTTCCATGGTTAAACGTTGAACCAGAAACTGGTTCAACCTTTACCTTTCAGTTCAATGTTACAACTTTTCGTGGTTGTACGTTTAACCTCATTTCAGTTCAACGTTGAAATTTGCTTGGTGCTACGTTGAACCAGTTTATGGTTGCAACCGAGTTACATCCACTTTATGGTTGAACGTTTACTCAGCGTTTTTACAGTGTGGGGTTAGCTTTAGATATAGGGAATCGTCTTCAATGCATTTTTGATACACACAGCTTATTTAGACTGAATATTTCAGAATTATTTGTTGCTCAAATTGGTTTTGGATAAAGGTGTCTTATTTTTGTAACAAAAAGAAAATCTGCACCGAAAAGTGCATAAAAATACGAAAATAAGCCAATGAACCTATGGTGCGCCATAAATCCGTTTTCGTGCATCTGCAGCCCTTCATTATTTCGTGTCTTGTAATTCAGCATGTATAGGCTGTACAAAATGGTCCATTTCATATCATTTTGATAAAAGTGAAAGTTTGGCCCTACAAACCGAACAGCTTGAGGAAGATTCCTTATGTAAAGCGAACATCACCTTTCCTCCCTTAAATGATCACAAATATGGAACTAATAAACCCCTCTGATGCAAGTAAACCCGACATCAGTACTTTAAGTACTTTGATTTTTATTATGAGTACTTTGAACTCCAATCTCTGCACAGCAAGAGAGAATGCCATACTCTATATCTTTGCATATTCATATCCCAAATCTGACGCCAGGGGGCGCTGCTAGGGGCGCTGCTATGAGTCGCTGAATGACTGGTCCCCGCGAATAACGAACTGCGAGCCACTCATTTCAATATCAACATATATCAGTGTGCCCTTTTTTCTTGGTGACGTACAGTATAAATTAATGTTCTCTCTGTTCACCTGTATCTGTTTCTGTAAATTTCAGCATGATTGGGTCCCGAGACCCTTGATAATCAAACACACCACCCCCTCCGTTAGTCTCTCTTTCCTTTCCCGGCACGGTCATTCTTTAACCGGTTGTGGCAAACAGATATCTTCAAAATGTACTCGGGATGACCATTGGTGTCTCTTCTGTATTACTAAAGTACTAACACGTTATATCCGAACTTTTGGCAATTGAGGAGTTTGTGGAACTAAATTTCGAGGTAATCGCATAACTCAAAGGTTGAGTTTTTCTGTACGAAATGTCATCGCAAACGAGAAATCCTGGTCTTTTGTCTTTGACAAAACTTAGACATTAACACTCCCGTCCTACCCTCCTCGCTTCAGTTATTTTTTTGTTTTGTTTTTTGCATACTTTATTAATTTCACAGCATTTCACAGCATCGCATCAGTTATTTCCCCAAGCAATGACTCTGTATAAATCAAATGTCACGTTAATTGTGTACATGGAACGAATAGCTTCTCTTGAGATTCAACATATATAACTCAACTTCCACAAACAAGTACGGTAATGATATATGTTAGACCTTTTTTTCCTGTGGCTGACATCAACAATAAACTTTGCACTGTGGCGTTGGCACTCGGCAGTGAATTCCCAAAGTAATACCAAGATAGGAAACAAATATCGCGATGTACTTGACACCAATTAATTATCTTCTCTTGGGGTTTGGACGAATACATGATCATGTATTTTAATGTCATTTCGGAAATGTTTCCATCCACAAAACATCAAGTGCTTTACTTCGGATGATTGGAGTAAAGGTCAAAAAATAACCTTTACGGAATACACGATGGTAAACCGAAGCGCCATCTAGTGGAATGTTTCCGTCACCGGTGCAAACAGGGAATGTACTAGTGGTCCGTTAGGAATTTTAGTCCACTGTTCACCCAGCTATGAATTGGGAGTATAGTTTTCTCCCCAATATGGAAGAGTTCTGGGAATCGTTCTAAATTGACTAAGAGTGAGATTTCTTTCACGCCGGTAATGTTCTAGTATGAAGTAGGAAATCAATTAAACTTCTTTTGTTGCCTTCTGAATTGGCCTTATTCATGTCATGTTTCCTTGTCTTTTACCACCAAGTTTCAATGTTAAAAATTACACCTATACCTTCTTTTGAAAACCAATTAGAGATTCCAATTCCACGAAGAGCAATTTTAGATTCTAGATGGTAGAATTTTAGATGGTAAACCGAAGCGCCATCTAGTGGAGTGTTTCCGTCACCGGTGCAAACAGGGAATGTACTAGTGGTCCGTTAGGAATTTTAGTCCACTGTTCACCCAGCTATGAAAGTAGTATGGTCTACGCAAAAAAGGTCACATTTTGCCGGGGGACGTAACTCTTAGTGGCGGTAGGTGGCGTTGTGGTTCTGGATTGCATCAGCCTTGGCTGTGTGCCAAGTTTTGAGTTCCTCCGGGTACAGTTGAACAGAAGAGTTCCAAAGGGAGTTAACTCCCGATGTCGGTGATGATTTTTGGTCATAGTTATGGTTTTCTCCCCTGATTCGAACATTGGCATATTAAATCTATACGGGAAAATGCCTGTATGGAGTATGGGATATCCGATCGGGTCATATGAGGTATCATTGTGAAGCTTAGGTGAGGGGTCATCTGACGGGCTGGATGTGGGGTTGAAATAGCGTTATTCTGCGCATGCGCGGTGGACCCAGGGTATGGAAATAGACGTTTTGGCGCTAGGGAAGCCACGAATGGGCCGATTGGGCGAGTGAGGTATCATTGTGAAGCTTATGTGAAGGGGCATCTGATGGGCTGTGTGCGGGTTGAAATAGCGTCATTCTGCGCATGCGCGGTGGCCAAAGGGTATGGAAATAGCCGTTTTGGGACCTAGGGGAGCCACTAGTCGTCCGATGGAGTCGAGTGAGGTATTAATGTGAAACACACATGAGGGGGCATCTGACTGGATCAGTGTTCGGGTGGTGTCACCATTCTGCGCATGCGCAAACAGGGAATTGTGGGAAAAGGCTAGGGAAATACACGTTTTGGGCTCTAGGGGAGCCCCTAATGGGCCGATGGAGTCGTATGAGGTATCCATGTGAAGCACACATGAGGGGGCATCTGCCTGGGCTAGTGGCTCGGGCGTGGTCACCAGTCTGCGCATGCGCATACAGGGAATTGTGGGAAAAGGGTATGGAAATAGGCGTTTTGGGATCTAGGGTAGCCCATAGTGAGCCGATGAGGTCGAGTGAGGTATCAATGTGTAGCCTATGTGAGGGGGCATCCACCTGGGCTAGTGGCTCGAGCGTTTTCACCATTCTGCGCATGCGCAGACAGGGAATTGTGGGAAAAGGGTATGGACATAGACGTTTTGGGGTTTAGGTGAGCCACTAGTCGTTCGATGGAGTCGTATGAGATATCCATGTGAAGCCTATGTGAAGGAGCATCTGCCTGGATTAGTATCACGTGGAACTGATGTCATTCTGCGCATGCGCAGTAGATCAAGCGTATGGAAATACACGTTTTGGGGTCTAGGTGGGCCACCATTGGGCCAATGGAGTTGAGTGAGGTATCAATGTAAAGCCTATGTGAGGGAGCATCCGCCTGGACTAGTGTGTCGTCCGTGTTGAACATTCTGCGCATGCGCAGACAGAGAATTGTGGGAAAAGGGTATGGAAATAGACGTTTTGGGGTCGAGGTGGGTCACTATTGGTCCTATGGAGTCGTATGAGGTATCAATGTGAAGCACATGTGAGGGGGCATTTGACTGGACTAGTGGCTCGGGCGTTGTCACCATTCTGCGCATGCGCAGATATGGAATTGTGAGCAACGCCCGCCAACGCCAAGCTCAACGCTTCGACGTCCTGGTGAATTAGCCCAAAAGCTCCGATTTTCATGGAATTGTCACTAATTCATTGGAAATGCAGTGACGCCCGTCAACGTTCGTCGGTACGCCCTAGCATAACACCTTGACGCCATGATGTAGATAGATGAGAACAACAACAACAAAACAACAACAAAGATGAGAGAACAACAACAACAACAACAAGTTTTTTCATATAGTTTATTTGCCCCTCCATCATAACATACCCACGCTGGGGGAGCCGCGTTGGGTAGGTTTACAATTCAAGAAGTCTCTTGTCCAATCAGAGGCCATCATTTGTATCAGTCATATTCGTTCTTGTCCGTTAGCTGTATTCTTGTCCAATCAGAAGTCGCCATTTCAGAAAGTCCTAGCTTCGGCCATGTTCGCTTTGAACCGTTTGTTCTAATCGGCCAGGCCAGGATATTGTTCGGGCAGCATGTCCTGAAACAGTTGTTTGCGCATTCTGAGTATCTATCAGTGCATGGGTGATTACATTCATCCGATGGGAAGATTCCGTAATTTGGTTACGAAGAACGTAACATTAGTGACCCTCTCCACTATCCACTTGGTGTTGGGACGTTGTTGTTGGGCCCATTCCAAGGCATCCACGGCGTCCAGTTTCTCCAGCATCGTCTCTAGCGACGCCCTATCCGTGATGATAAACGGTTGGTCAAATACTAGGATGTTACTGCTCGGGTAAAAGTATCGGACTTGGTCTGTCTCCTTATGCTGCAGCATATAACCAAACGCCAGATTTAATTTGAAGGACGTAGCTTGGTCATTGAAGATGGCTTCCACGTAGCTGCGTAGGCGAGCGAGGTTGGTCAGTCGAAAATTGTAGATATCTTGAATAGGGCCATGACGGTGGAAACAGTGTCGTATCATGGGCCAATGGCGCCGATAGATGTCACTCACTGGATAGTCTTCATGTAACAGATCGCTAGGAACATCCACCGCATCTTCCAGAAAATCTGCGTTGTTGTCAGCCCTATGACTCGAAACAGTAATGCTAGGGACCGGCTGGATATCTACGCTCTTCTGAATTGTGGGTATAGGCGGGCTCTCCGTGATCGCATCGCCAGTGGCATTCGTCTCCCCGGGCTCATCTTCACTAGGTCTGACCCTCCTGTGTGCCTCTTTAGTGGAAAGTTGTCGCTCATACCGTGCTGACGGACTGTGAATCAAACGCTGATGACGTCTTAACTGACTGGGTCTTTTGAAGAGTTGATCACATTCATTACAATGTTCCATCGCGCCCTCGTGGAGTGAACGTTCGTGGCGCAGTAAGGCATCTTCCCGATTAAATGACGTGCGCAAGTTGTACAAGTATACCGTGCGCCGTTGTAGATGGAAGACTCATGCCGTCGCAGATCTTCTGGGCGAGTAAATGGCTTCAGGCAGGTCGAACAAGAGAACATGTCGGCTGCGTATCAGAAAATGCTGATCATGCCCACCTACCGCCACTTTCATAAGCCCGAAGCCCACAAGAACTATCCTACGTTGTTCTCTCCACCAATCAGCGCATCGCTACACGTGAGACTGACGTCATTCTGCGCATGCGCAGTAGACAAAATGTATGGACATGGGCGTTTTGGGATCTAGGTGGGTCCCTAGTGGTCCGATGGAGTTGAGTGAGGTATCAATGTAAAGCAGTCATGAAGGAGCATTCAGTCATGGATGGGTGCATGTAAAATTAGGATTTTTTCCCGAAAATATAAAAAGCGGAACACGGACTTTACCCCTAAAATAGAGGACAACACCTATCAACCCTAGCCAAAAGGGCTAATATCGGTCCCCGGGCTTATTGGGACCTGCCTTTCAAGTCAGTGGGGTGGATGCATGTAAAACTTTCTCCAGAAAAAAGCGGAAAGCGGACTTTACCCCTAAAATAGGGGAAAACACCTATGAACCCTTTCTCAATTTCGGAGCTCCAAGAGCTCCCGAGCTTCGAGTTCCAAGAGCTCCTAACTCCAAGAGCTCCGGAGCTCCAAACTCCAAGAGCTCCGGAGCTCCGACGGCACCACCGGGCGTTGACGGGCGTTGCTACAAGAGAACTCGGAGCTCCGGAGCTCCGAGTTCC
>JAVTVY010027570.1:0-11448 GCA_036873755.1 Hanleya hanleyi
AGTGTCGAAGTCCCCGCGTACTACAGGTATTATCAGTGTCGAAGTCCCCGCGTACTACCGGTATTATCAGTGTCGAAGTCCCCGCGTACTACCGGTATTATCAGTGTCGAGGTCCCCGCGTACTACCGGTATTATCAGTGTCAGTGTCGAAGTCCCCGCGTACTACAGGTATTATCAGTGTCGAAGTCCCCGCATACTACAGGTATTATCAGTGTCGAAGTCCCCGCGTACTACAGGTATTATCAGTGTCGAAGTCACCGCGTACTACAGGTATTATCAGTGTCGAAGTCCCCGCGTACTACAGGTATTATCAGTGTCGAAGTCCCCGCGTACTACAGGTATTATCAGTGTCGAAGTCCCCGCGTACTACAGGTATTATCAGTGTCGAGGTCCCCGCGTACTACAGGTATTATCAGTGTCGAAGTCCCCGCGTACTACAGGTATTATCAGTGTCGAGGTCCCCGCGTACTACAGGTATTATCAGTGTCGAAGTCCCCGCGTACTACAGGTATTATCAGTGTCGAGGTCCCCGCGTACTACATGTATTATCAGTGTCGAAGTCCCCGCGTACTACCGGTATTATCAGTGTCGAAGTCCCCGCGTACTACTGGTATTATCAGTGTCGAGGTCCCCGCGTACTACCGGTATTATCAGTGTCGAAGTCCCCGCGTACTACCGGTATTATCAGTGTCGAAGTCCCCGCGTACTACTGGTATTATCAGTGTCGAAGTCCGCGTACTGCAAGGTATTATCAGTGTCGAAGTCCGCGTACTACCGGTATTATCAGTGTCGAAGTGCCCGCGTACTACCGGTATTATCAGTGTCGAGGTCCTCGCGTACTACCGGTATTATCAGTGTCGAGGTCCCCGCGTACTACAGGTATTATCAGTGTCGAGGTCCCCGCGTACTACAGGTATTATCAGTGTCGAGGTCCCCGCGTACTACCGGTATTATCAGTGTCGAGGTCCCCGCGTACTACCGGTATTATCAGTGTCGAGGTCCCCGCGTACTACCGGTATTATCAGTGTCAGTGTCGAAGTCCCCGCGTACTACAGGTATTATCAGTGTCGAAGTCCCCGCGTACTACAGGTATTATCAGTGTCGAGGTCCCCGCGTACTACCGGTATTATCAGTGTCGAGGTCCCCGCGTACTACCGGTATTATCAGTGTCGAGGTCCCCGCGTACTACCGGTATTATCAGTGTCGAGGTCCTCGCGTACTACCGGTATTATCAGTGTCGAGGTCCCCGCGTACTACAGGTATTATCAGTGTCGAGGTCCCCGCGTACTACAGGTATTATCAGTGTCGAGGTCCCCGCGTACTACAGGTATTATCGTGCGTCGAGGTCCCCGCGTACTACAGGTATTATCAGTGTCGAGGTCCCCGCGTACTACCGGTATTATCAGTGTCGAGGTCCCCGCGTACTACCGGTATTATCAGTGTCGAGGTCCCCGCGTACTACAGGTATTATCAGTGTCGAGGTCCCCGCGTACTACCGTATTATCAGTGTCGAGGTCCCCGCGTACTACAGGTATTATCAGTGTCGAGGTCCCCGCGTACTACCGGTATTATCAGTGTCGAGGTCTCCGCGTACTACCGGTATTATCAGTGTCGAGGTCCCCGCGTACTACAGGTATTATCAGTGTCGAGGTCCCCGCGTACTACCGGTATTATCAGTGTCGAGGTCCCCGCGGTGCTGCCATATATGAAGTCGAATCATACTGGCTCTTCAATGTTAACGTTAACAAATATTATTTGATGATAAAAAAAATAGCAAAAAAAAAAAAGGATCGTAGATTGCAAGATCTTTGACGATGTGTTTCATAACTTGTTTTTAATTCTGCATTATCTGTGGCTAGGGCCGTTTGAAAATCATGTGTTTTGCATTATCATCACAATCAAAGCGTGAATGAGATACATACTCTGGAAAAAGACTTGAAAATTCGTTTGGATAAAGAATAATCCATTATTCCCACAGATCAATTTCACATAAACTAGGATGAAAGTATCTCCGAAAATGGAAGTCATTGTGATAAATATTCTATATTTCGGCTTTGCTTATGCCATCATCAGGAATACATATAAACAATTGGAGTATACAGTCAGCTATATATACAGTCAGCTATGTATATATAGCTGACTGTATACTCCAATTGTTTATATGTATTCCTGATGATGGCATAAGCAAAGCCGAAATATAGAATATTTATCACAATGACTTCCATTTTCGGAGTTACTTTCATCCTAGTTTATATAAAGAATAATAGTTACTGATTAGTATTTTATGTAAATAACATCATTATGCCTTGTTGACATCATTGAATAGTGTTGACCGCTCCTCTCTTATAGGAAACTTTCTTGTCTTTCATTGATTATTTCATACATATTTGGAATTGGCGCTAAATGTCATAGGAAATGTCTTTCGATTATTGACGCGGATTTTGTTTTATGGACGACGGTTGAATATTGAATGTCGGATCTGGCGTCTGCTATATGAACATTGTCTAAGATATTCAAGATTTTCACATGAACAGTCGCAAAACATAGCGTGACTGAGATACAAATGACTTGAAAAATCATTTGCATCAAAGAATATTGACGGTGAAACGGTCATGTGACATCGTTGATCACTGTTGCTCGCTCTCTTCTTGCAGGAAATTAGCCTATGTTTTGTTCTTAGTTTACACATACGTGAAGTTTGATACTATTATTCAATGCGGTACTCATATATTGAGCGTATATTGAATATTTTATCAAGATGATTATAATGAAAAATGAAATATACCTTTGACTGGAGTCCATCGGAACGCTCTGTCCACTTGGAGTGTTCCATGTCAATCCGATTTTGGATGGTTCACCTTGGCATCGCAGTGTTACACGTTTACCAACTTCTGTCAAGATTTTTCTGCTCTCTGGGGTTAATGTCAGGCCAACACACAGGGAAACTACGAAAAAAGATACGATGAAACCTGGAGATGGGCAGACATAGTCTGAGAAAATTCTTCAAACGAAGCTGTCGTGAGAAGAACCCAAAATTAAAATATTTCTGTTCTGCATCATCAGCACTTCTGATATCCCGTTCAAGTTGAATTTTCACATACTCTCTAAAACAATTGTGCACCAAAAGTACACAGACTGTGCACTGTAACAAAATTGAACATCTACAATCACTGTGTAACTGTGATACACAATTTGTTTCGGAAAAGTACACACATTGCGTACTTCTGATACACATTTTTTGTAGATGTGCAATTCTGTACACAACTGTTTTTACAGAGTACACATTCCATATTTACGCTCGTAGAGTACAAAATCCCTGGCGCTACGTTTCTTAACTTGTGCAGTGAATGTTTCCACATATCGGTCTCGGACGAGTGCGCAATGAGGCGTGATTTGTGCTTTGTCTTTGAATTTCTTCATACTTGACTTTTCTTTCTCCCTAGGCTTCGCCGTGGAGCTCTCTAACTAGCGATTTCTAACACATTTTTAACTCAATATTTCCAAAATATTTATTATGGTATTACATCACGTTCGAACATTCAAGGTGAGAATTTGCTTAAAAGTTCAGTAATGGTTCATCAGTGAATGATTAAACATTTTACGAAGAACGTGTGGGTCATCGACATGGTTATTTACAAAATATTGCGTGATACGTGAAAGTGTCCAGCGAATGACTATAACATAGAATTAATAGGAAAATAGCACTATTTTCAGATTTAAATCTTATTTTTCTCAACGTTTCTTTACATGTAAAATACCATATAATGTGGAATTGATACACTCCTGATGAAATATGAAATAAAAATGAGGGTTACCATAATTCTTGTCAAATACCAGCAGTATAACGACGAAATTCAGCCTTTTCGGCCCTTTGCCCGGGAGGGGGTTGGGGTAGGCAATTGGGTTCGACATGGGAATATTATTGTGGTTCATTTCCAGGGCATTTACAAAGTTTTTTTTGACTGGCAGTTAATATGGAACAAGATTTCGGGGGCACCGCAAGCATCGTCTATTGCCGACCTAATATTTCTATGTCGTCCAACAGATGAATCTAACAAGCCCAAATTTTGGGCAAAACTATTTCACTTCGGAGCGACTGGTAATATGAATAAATGATTCTGTTCTGCTATATATTAAACATGGCAGTGTGACTAACGTCACAGAACATACGAAGTAGGGTAGGCATTAGGACTCTGGCACGCACTGAACTCTTGGAAATCCCCCCGCCCCAAGTTGAAATCCTGCCTATATTAAGATGGGCACATCAGCCCAAGTCAGAATCACCAGAGATTTTTATCAAAAATCACCAGAAATTTTCATCAAAAATAGGTCAGCTCAGGACTTGCCGGTAACAGTCCCCTAATGCACCTTCATGCCAAAAATCAAGGTTCTAATGTCAGCGGCTCTCCTTACTTTGCCGACGAAAGGTTCGGATGGACTCACTCACTCACTCACTGACTACCGGACAATTTGCAGATGGCAGCCTACTTCGTAGAAATTTGGTTTACTTTTACCCTATTTTAAGATGTCAGGATACCAATAATATGATATTCAGTCCGTTTCGAAAGATTTAGTATATCCCCATGTTATGATTCCATAGGCAACGTGATCTACTTCCTCAAGATACGCATAATGATCCCTCCTAATCTGATCTGATTCATGTTTACGAAATTTAGACCAGTTTTCAATGATTAATACATAGGAAAGAACTACCCGGCTCACGTCTCACTGCGTACTCCGTCTGATACCGATACCGGATAGCTGGACCTAGGGGCCGTATGAACATCATGTTATACATCTTCTTTGTCACAATCTACAGTGTCAGAATGATTGTGTCAAATTAACCAGGTATTTTGGGGGTATAGACATAATAGACCCAAAGAAATTGGGTCAAATTCAACTTTGAACCAAACAGTTTGGGTCCTTTTTACTCAACTATTTTGGGTATACCCAAAAATTCTGACAGTGTACACGTGCTTTGGATACAATAAACCATAGAATAGTGTCAGTTATAGATATTTTTCCAAGCCTGTATGGATTTTTTGTTTATTAATACACTCTAAAAAAACTTAAGTGAAATTTCACTCAAGTGAGAGTGGAAATTCATCCTATAATCAAACCCTTGAGTTAAACATTTCACTCAAGTTGAGTGAGTTCAAATTGAGTGCAATCAATTTCATTTAACTTGAGTGGGTTACGGTATTAACTCAAGCTTGAGTGAAATTGCGTAAATTTCCCTCAACTTGAGCGGGATGAATTTCCACTCTTAATTGAGTGAACGTTCACACAAGTTTTTTTTTTTTAGAGAAAACGGTCTTTTGAATATCGGTTATTATTGGCTACATTTCTGATGCTTGTATGAATAATGTCGACATTGAATTTAATATGGGTGCGTGGCGCTTTTAATTTCAACGGAATTTATCTGTATGCGCGCCACAGACGTCCCATTTAATTCAAGTTAACGGGTTACTGATAATGGGAGGGTAATGTGATGCAAAGTAAACTTAAACAACTATAACTAAAATAGAGTGTGAAAATGCGAAGCATGAAGTTACATTTTATATAACTACCTAATTACGATGATGTTTTAGCTGCAATGGTTGTGCAAATAGTGCATAGAATGACTAGTAGATCTGTCACGACTTAGATATACTGTATCCTGTTATTTCAAGCTTTATGGCGGAAGAACTTTCCCTTCTCAGTATTGGAGTGTCTCATAGTCTATTAAACTTGCTCTCGTTTCTTTCGATAATACTTCTTATAATATCGTTTCCCTATACATACATGCTTGTCATCTCCTATATATGAGAAGATATATCAAAACTTACCCATCAAGGAGAGAATTACGGTCTTGAAAATCATCTTCTATGGAGGTCTCGCTGTCGAGTGTGCACACGTCACCTGCAGCGCTCTTGGTTCGAAAGTATGGAAAGCCATCAGTGTCATAACCTCTGGTTTTCCACACGTGGTAATTCGATTTTCCACGCGTGGAAATTCTATTATCCACGCGTGGAAAATCCAGCCAATGGTTTGACTTGTAATTACCACGTGTGGATATTTCGACCAATTATTCAATCAGGAAATACCACACGTGGAAATTATTTACCACGTGTGGAAAATATCCACCAATGATAGAACTGGAAATACCACGTGTGGAAATTATTTACCACACGTCGTAGTTATCACCCAATCATTGAATTCGAAAATACGACACGTGGTAAATAATTTCCACACGTGGTATTCCCATTTATCCACGCGTCGAAATTTTATTTTACCCAGCCAATGAATGAAAGCTTAACAATGAAAGCTGGTCCCTTCAGAATGACGGAAATCGACAGTTTGCGGCGAATGTGTTCGTCTAGCTGGAACAGACAATCTGCAACAGGGCACTGTCAATTTCATAAAATACAGGTACATGTAGCAAACTTTAATCAGTTTTTTTGTTGAGCAGTGCAGGAGTTCCACCTGAGGCTATGTTGTAGCTCTCGGAGTATAGACCCTGATTTCAGGGATATTTACAGCATCTGTGACGTCATTGGTGACGTCATTAGTACAAGTTGTAGCGAAAGTGGGCATTTTTTAGCAGTGAAGGATGTTATTTGGCCTTTTGGGGCAGTGCAGGAAGGTATTTGGTGTAGAGATGGACCATCCGCGTTGCGAATGCGTCATGGGATGTGTCATGTTGTAGCTCTCGGAGTATACACCCCGATTTCAGGGATATTTACAGCATCTGTGACGTCATCGATGACGTCATTAGTACAAGTTGTAGCGAAAGTGGGCCTTTTGAAGGTGTTTGGGGTAGAGATGGACCGCTATGGATCCGAATGGGTCGTGGAGGGTGTCAAAGTGAAGCTTGTGTGGGGTAGAGTCAGAATGGCGTGTTTTTGAATGCAAGTCGCGTCAATCTGCGCAGGCGCAGTTGGTTGTAGTAAGTAAAGTGGTCATTTTCGGGCAGTACATGAAGGTATTTGGGATCGAGATGGGCTATTCACGGTTCGAATGCGTCCTGGAAGGTGTCATCTTGTGGTTCTCGGGGTGTACATTCCTATTTGGGGGATGTTCGCGTCATCTGTGACGTCATCGGTGACGTCATCGGTACGAGTAGTAGCGAAAGTGGACATTTTCGGGCAGTACATGAAGGTATTTGGGATCGAGATGGGCTATTCACGGTTCGAATGCGTCCTGGAAGGTGTCATCTTGTAGTTCTCGGGGTGTACATTCCGATTTGGGGGATGTTCGCGTCATCTGTGACGTCATCGGTGACGTCATCGGTACGAGTAGTAGCGAAAGTGGACATTTTCGGGCAGTACATGAAGGTATTTGGGATCGAGATGGGCTATTCACGGTTCGAATGCGTCCTGAAGGTGTCATCTTGTAGTTCTCGGGGTGTACATTCCGATTTGAGGGATGTCCGCGTCATCTGTGACGTCATTGATGACGTCATCGGTACGAGTAGTAGCGAAAGTGGACATTTTGTGGGTGCGTGGGGTGAGTTTGGTGTAGAGATGGACCATCCTTAGTCCGAATGCGTCGTGTGAGGTGTCATTTTGTAGCTCTCGGGGTGTACAATCCGAATTGAGGCATGTCCGAAGCATCTGTGACGTCATCGATGACGTCATCAGTAGGAGTATTAGCGAAAGTGAGCCTTTTGGGGCAGTGCAGGAAGGTATTTGGTGTAGAGATGGACCATCCGCGTTGCGAATGCGTCGTGTGGGGTGTCATGTTGTAGCTCTCGGAGTATAGACCCCGATTTCAGGGATATTTACAGCATCTGTGACGTCATTGGTGACGTCATTAGTACAAGTTGTAGCGAAAGTGGGCATTTTTTAGCAGTGAAGGATGTTATTTGGCCTTTTGGGGCAGTGCAGGAAGGTATTTGGTGTAGAGATGGACCATCCGCGTTGCGAATGCGTCATGGGATGTGTCATGTTGTAGCTCTCGGAGTATACACCCCGATTTCAGGGATATTTACAGCATCTGTGACGTCATCGATGACGTCATTAGTACAAGTTGTAGCGAAAGTGGGCCTTTTGGGGCAGTGCAGGAAGGTATTTGGTGTAGAGATGGACCATCCGCGGTCCAAATGGACCGTGTGAGGTGTCATCTTGTAGCAACGCCCACCAACACCATTCTTAATACTTCAACGCCCTGGTGAAATAGCTCAGAAGCTTTGATATTCCATGGAATTGTCACTAATTCTTCGAAATGCAGTGATGCCCGTCAACGCCCGTCGTTACACCTTAACACTCTAACATAACGCCATGATATAGACCAGAGAGAGAACAACAACAACAACAAGGATGACACATGAGAGAACAACAACAACAAGAAGTTTTTTTCATATAGTTTATTTTCCCCAATGTTACATCACACCCACGCTGGGGGAGCCGCGTTGGGTATATTTACAATTCAAGAAGATTCTTATCCAATCAGAGGCCACCATTTGCATGTTTCATATTCGTTCCTGTCCGTTAGATGTATTCTTGTCCAATCAGAAGTCTCCATTTCAGAAAGTGCCATCTGAACCGTTTATTCTAATCATCGTCGGGCAGGCCAGGATACCGTTGAGGCAACATATCCTCAGATAGTTGTTTGCGCATTCTGAGTATCTATCAGTGCATGGGTGAATACTTTCATCCGATGGAGGTGGTGGTCAGTTTAACCACGAAGAACGCAACATTGGTCATTATCTCCACTATCCACTTGGTGTTACAATTCAAGAAGACTTGTCCAATCAGAGGCCACCATTTGCATCTGTCATATTCGTTCCTGTCCGTTAGATGTATTCTTGTCCAATCAGAAGTCTTCATTTCAGAAAGTTCCATCTTCGGCCATGTTCGCTCTGAACCGTTTATTCTAATCACCGTCGGTCAGGCCAGGATACCGTTGAGGCAACATATCCTCAGATAGTTGTTTGCGCATTCTGAGAATCTATCAGTGCATGGGTGAATACTTTCATCCGATGGGCTGGTCGGTCAGCTTGGTCACGAAGAACGTAACATTGGTTACCCTCTCCACTTTCCACTTGGTGTTGGGGCGTTGTTGTTGGGTCCATTCCAAGGGATCCACGTTGGCCAGGTTCTCCAGCATCGTCTCTAGCGACGCCCGGTTAATGATGGTAAACGGTTGGTCAAATACCCGGATGTTACTGCTCGGGTAAAAGTATCGGACTTGATCTGTCTCCTTATGCTGCAGCACATAACCAAACGCCAGATTTAATTTGAAGGACGTTGCTTGGTCATTGAAAATGGCTTCCACGTAGCTGCCTAGACGGGCGAGGTCGGTCAGTCGAAAATTGTAGATATCTTGAATAGGGCGATGACGGTAGAAACAGTGCCGTATCATGGTCCAATAGCGCCGATAGATGTCACTCACTGGATGGGCGCCCTGTAAGAGATCGCTAGGAACATTTATGGGCTCGTCCAGAAAATGTTCGATGTTATCAGGCGTATGACTCGAAACCGTAACAGTGGGGTCCGGCTGGATATCCAGGCCCTCCTGGACCGTGGGTATAGGCAGGCTCTTCGTCATCGCATCACCAGTGGCGTTCGTCTCTCCGGGTTCATCTTCACTGGGTCTGACCTTCCGCGGCTCCTCTTTAGTGGAAAGTTGTCGCCCAAACCGTAGAGACGGGGCATGCATCAAACGTTGGTGCTGTCTAAACCGACTGGGTCGTTTGAAGAGTCGACCACAATCATTACATAGTACCGTCGCACCCGCGTGGAGTACCCTCTCATGACGCAGTAAATGATCCTTCCGATTGAATGACCGTGCGCAGATTATACAAGTATGCCGAGCATCGTTGTGGGTGGAGGCCTCGTGGCGTCGTAACGTAACTAGACGAGTAAACAGCTTCTGGCAGGTTGTGCAAGTGAACATCTTGGTGGTTGACAGAGTGTCTGATGAAACGGCCAGGCCGCCTCCCTTTTATAGCACGCTAGCTGGTGATCTATTTTTAGCACACTCAGTTCAACTATCCCCAAGTCGAGGGCCGAGCCGTGACATCTTCGGTAACATCCGTGTCTCTTCGGTCACCTCCGTACCGTCAACGATCAACATGTAGACATATAGAGTATGTACGGCATGTTATGGTATTCATCAGTGCATGAGTGACGCATTCAGCCGATGGGAGTGGTCGGTCAGCTTGGTAACGAAAAACGTAACATTGGTCACACTCTCCACTATCCACTTGGTGTTGGGGCGTAGTTGTTGGGCCCATTCCAAGGGATCCACGGTGTCCAGTTTCTCCAGCATCGTCTCTAGCGACACTCGGTTAATGATGGTAAACGGTTGGTCAAATACCCGGATGTTACTACTCGGGTAAAAATATCGGACTTGGACTGTCTCTTTATGCTGCAGCACATAACCAAACGCCAGATTCAATTTGAAGGCCGTAGTTTGATCATTGAAGATGGCTTCCACGTAGCTACGTAGACGGGCGAGGTCAGTCAGTCGGAAATTGTAGATATCTTGAATAGGGCGATGACGGTAGAAACAGTGCCGGATCATGAGCCAATGGCGCCGATAAATGTCACTCACTGGATGGTCTTCGTGTGACAGATCGCTGGGAACATTTATGGCTTCGTCCACGAAGTGTACTTTGCCCTCCACGTCGTACAAAATCTGGCCCAAGGGTTTGTCGTCGGAATTTGACTGTTGAATTAGGGCGACATCATCATCATCGGCCCTCGTACGATGGGTGGGAGTTCCCCCTGTTTCGATATTGATGCCTACGGGCTCTTCTATCTGCAAACGTGGCTGCGGAACAGGGTGTCGTGTGCGTTGGTGTCGCAGCAACTGACTGGTCAGTTTGAAAAGCCGACCACATTCTTCGCATGGACGCTTGGGTACTTCATGGCGTGCACGTGTGTGGCGCTGTAAATGATCCGGGCGCTGAAACGACAGTGTACATATCGTACAGTTATACCGGGCGGTTCCTTCGTGCTTGGTAGCCTCATGGCGGCGCAAGTCGTGCAGACGAGTGAATGATTTCGAGCACGTAGTACAAGTGAACATCTTGGTGGTTGACAGAGTGTCTGATGAAACGGCCAGACCGCTTCCCTTTTATAGCACGCTAGCTGATATCATGTTCGGGCACTTCCGTGTCTCTTCGGATGTAAAAGTCCCCGGATGTAAAAATGCCCGAATGTTTACGAATGTTCCACCATTCTGGACTTCTATCAGGTCCATGTCCAGAAGCTCTCATACGCCGCCATTTTGGAGCCGCCATGTTGGATCCGTCATTTTGGAACCGCCATCTTGGATATGTCCCATAATGCACCGGGTCAAAATACTCGCTTCTGATTGGACGAGAGCTCTGTGACGGATTTTAAATACTCGCTTCTGTTTGGTGTACGTCGCTAAAAGTGACCGGAAGTGACCTTTGACCCCGGCGCGCAAAGGTTTCCACCGCTCCGCGGTGGAAACCTTTACACTGCGCGCCGGGGT
>JAVTVY010027571.1:0-11376 GCA_036873755.1 Hanleya hanleyi
AACATACTGGGCAGCATTGTGAAAACGTTCTTACCCTTGGTGACACGTGGTGTCAAAGCGGTGGGCAAACAAGCGGTACGCAGTGGATTGCGCGTGGCCGGTGATGTGATGGGAGGCACAGCACCCCGACAAGCCTTGAAACGACGGGCTAAAGAAGCAGGCAGCGTCTTGATCGCCAAAGTCCTTAAAAGACAACCACGGACACAGCGAAGAGTCATTCGACGTCCAACACACCGACGACGCACACCCCCGAGGAATAAGACCAAGAAGAAGAAGAAGAAGAAGAGCAGTAGGAGAGACATCTTCGCATAATGGCATTCATTCACTCCGAGTCGTGTCCGTCTACCAACAGTGAATTGGATTTGTGGACTATTCCACCCACCCAGACCAGTGTAGCCGAAGGACGTTGGGTAGAACATCGACCCCTGGCTAGCCTGACGGGGACAGGACCTGTGGAATTTACCATTGAAAACAAAGATACGGCCTACCTGGATTTAGCCCACACCTACTTGTACGTGAAAGCCAAAATAGTGGACGCAGCCGGGGCCGACCTAGCGGACGATGCGGTAGTAGGCCCGGTGAATCTTTGGCTGCACTCCTTGTTCCAACAGGTGGATATGAGTCTGAGCGATAAACTCATCAGTACGTCCACCAATACGTACCCGTACCGAGCCTACATGGAGACGCTGTTGTCGTACGGCAATGCCAAAAAAACACACTTGCAAGCCTCGCTGTACTACAAGGATACACCCGGATCCATGAATAGCGTGCTCGCTGCCAATAATGGATTCACCGCGCGCAAAAACCTAGCAGCCACTAGCAGGTCCATCGATATGATGGGACGACTGCACGCCGATCTGTTCCTGCAAGACCGCTACATGATGAACGGTGTATCCATCAAGATCAAGTTGATCCGTTCCATACCTGCGTTCGCCTTGATGGCCGCTGGAGAGGCCCCGAATTACAAGATCGTCCTAGAAGATGCAGGCCTGTTTGTGCGTACGGTGGATTTGCAACAGGGGGTGTTGGTGAGTCACATGGAAGCCTTATCGAAAAAACCAGCCCTGTACCCTATCCGACGCGTACAGACCAAGGTGTTCTCTGTGCCAACAGGTACGATGATGGCCAATCGTGAAAATTTATTTCTAGGGGATCTCCCTAAACGTGTTACCATAGCGTGTGTGACCAACACCGCTTTCAATGGAGCGTGGGATGAGAATCCGTTCGCCTTTCAACATTTCAACCTGAACTTTTTGGCACTGCACGTGGCTGGCCATCAAATTCCAGCCCGACCATTACAACCGGATTGTGGTAACCAAAACTATGTGCGGAGCTACCTGAACCTGTTTACAGCCACAGGACAAAACAACCAGGACGAAGGAAATGCCATCAATCGACGAGACTTTTACCGAGGGTACACGTTGTTCGCCTTCGACCTCACCCCTACCTTGGAACACGATCATCAACTGGCCTTGCTCAAGAAAGGAAACCTACGGTTGGAACTGCGGTTTGCCGTCGGTCTAGCCCAGACCATTAACGTGATTTGCAACGCCGAGTTTGATAACGTCATCAGCGTGGATCAGCAAAGAAACGTGCTGTGTGACTACGCCAACTAGAGTCATGGATACAGAGCAGCTGATGGCCATACTCCAGCGAGATCCTAAGGTGCCCTTTCGAGGTGTGTTCCACGCAATGTGTTTCCCATCCACTCCACCACCCCAGCAGCCTACATCCTGAATACAGACCCGGGGTCTCGACCCGGTGAACATTGGGTAGCTGTGTACGTGGACACCCTAGGCCAAGGCGAATACTTCGATTCCTACGGACTTGCACCCCTACATCCCGATTTGGTGAAATTCATGGACGTATCTACTACAGTGTGGCGTTGGAATACTCAAAGATTACAAGGACCCTTGAGTAGTGTGTGCGGACAGTACTGTGTGTTTTATCTCACTCACCGGAGTAGAGGACATTCTATAGACAACCATCGTACACATGTTTGATGATTATTGTCAAGCCGAAGACCGTGATGTCCTCGTCTATGACTGGACGGCCTCTCGTTTGTGCATGCTCCATTTCTCTGGTTAACTTAAATTCAATGCACTGCGCGCAGGCCACTTGTTTTTTATTATTGTGACGTTATTGTTATGACGTTGTTGTTCTGACGTTCATTGATGTTCAATAAAATTGATGAAAAAACACAAAAATGATGGTTTTGACTTTTTTTTATTTAAGTCAACAAGAAGGATTACACTATGTACAATAGAATACAGGGTACAATAGAATAGTATGGTTAAGGTCCAAACAAATTCTGTCAGGAGTAGGATTCGAACCTACGCCAGCTCTTCGCCGACCAGCACTTAATACCGGCGCCTTAGACCACTGGGCCATCCTGACTTTTACAGTTTTTTTAACTGGTGTATCAACAGTTATAGTGTGTGTGTGTTCCGTTCACAAGTCCAAGTAAGTGGTGCTCACACCATCGGCCAACACTTTCCGT
Organism: Hanleya hanleyi; assembly: GCA_036873755.1. Classification (NCBI taxonomy): domain Eukaryota; kingdom Metazoa; phylum Mollusca; class Polyplacophora; order Lepidopleurida; family Hanleyidae; genus Hanleya; species Hanleya hanleyi. Next base: position 2,501 of record JAVTVY010027571.1, read on the forward strand.
TTCGGGTAAAAGAAAGTAAAGGCGTCTCGTTGCTGAATGTACGTCCGCATCTGGTGGTCCATCACCCGAAATCCTCGGTTAGTGCCACTCGCACTGGCCTGGCTTTGCAGCACGTTCAAGTACAAGGCTTTGTCGATGCTGGGATCGCGCGGGCTCACCCCTTTGCAGCTAAACTTATTTTCGTCTCCCCCGTAACAGTAATACGTCTTGGAGGAGAGACCAATCATAGCATCCCCACTCCACTCCAGCTTGAAGAGGCCCGGCGTACGCTTATCGTACTGGTAATGGTCACGTCGAGGTAGCCACTGGTCCCGCTCCGCTTCATACTGGGTACGTAACTCCAGTTTCACCAGGGACTCCCAATCCGCATTAGAGACGGCCATATAGGCCGAGTCCGTATCCATCTCCATGAGTTGCCAGTCTGATGGATTAAAATACACACCCATGAAATCATACAGAAACTGCAGCATCCTCAGCTTGGCCACCTGGTATACCATACATCCAATCTGCAGGGGTAGGTTGTAACGGATAGTCTTCTTGGCTAAAGTGACTTCATAGGTGTCGTCATCGATGATCTCCACGGACCGAAACAGAGGAGAATTCACTTTTTTGCGGGCTTGGGCAGTAGTACAAATGTTCACGTTCACGTGCTTATCCTGGTTCGTGACCGTTTTTCCATAATACCCATTGCTCGTCAACTTCCATGATTCACCGATGATGGCCTGACTCGGGTCTTGATCACCTTGACGACGGGCCGACGTCACGATGTCGGCATTCTCCGCAAAACAGGCGTGGGGTACGTATTGTATCACTTGGTATATTTTGGTAATTTCCAAACCGTGGTTCATGTACCACTGCAGTAAGGGAGTGCCCAGCAAGATTTTCTCGGCCCACATACTACCAATCAACATCCGTCGAGGTTGAGGAAAACACTCGTGTTGCTCCGCATAGGCCCTCATGGTGTCCCCAATATCATCCCGACCCACCAGCGTGTTCTTAAAGATGGGAGGACACTGGGCGAAGAGGGGCTTGAGAGTGTCGGGAACATGCAAATCACATTCGACAAAGCCGTAGAGGTCCCCCGAACGAATGGCGTCGAACATCTGTGGCAGACTCAGGAGTCGCCGACGACTCAACGGGTACTCGCGCTCTTTTAGGAAACGCCGTAAATGGGGCAGGGCCTGGCACATGGTGTGAAATTCACACTCCCACATTTCGATCAGATGGTATCCTCTCTCTTTCACATAATCACCGTTCTCCACCACTTCTTCCAGAAATTCTTCCGGTGCTTTCCCACGTCATTCGTTGAAGCGTCCAGCGCTGAAATGACATCCGTGGCCGTGCCAATAGCAACCGTAAAATTGGAATACGGTCGGTGTCCTACCCACCAGGGCAAACCCATCGACGGGATGTCGACGATCTCCTATGCGCTTCTCTGTGGCGTTGGTTTGGTGTCGTATATAAATTCCCCGTCGATAGGCTTCCCAATCCAACCACTGATCAGCCAGATGCTTGTAGGGCGTGCGTTGCGGTGTAAAATGCCGATCTTCCGCCAACCAACGTGTATAATGGCCACTGGGCATAGGTTGGGCCAGAGACCACAGGTACAAGGCATTGGCATCGAAACCGATGATCTTAGCACAGGGTTTTCCACTGGGGAGAGTAGTGACGTCCTTCTCGTGATAACGGTGAAAAATAAGACTCGGTCCGCCCACAATGTTCTGCTTTAGACAATCATGCATGTCTGCATCTTTTTGCTGTATCAGCGAGAAGTACGTAGGACACGCTTGAAAAAGATGGCGAAGCGCCAGACCCGGTAAACTCAAGCACTCCTTGAAGATATCGACGTGCATCTCACGACGAAAGAGTTGAACCATTTTCTCGGCCGCTTCCAGGAAAGGAACCACATCTAAGTTATTATACCATATCAGGAAATCTCGCAAGGTCTGCATATGTTGATCGTTCCATACCTGCTGTAGTTCCCGGTACGTGTCTTCGGGACATTCCACTTGCTTCAAATCATCAAAGAAGGCATCCCGGGGTGGCAACTGTGTTTCCTCCAAACAATCGAGCGTCGATATATACGTGTAAGGGAACCTCCCTTTGGTTTTTGCACAGTCATACGCCTTCACCCACTGATCATAGCTATAATTAGGAGCTAAGTAGTTCCGTACATCCAGGAAATGGAGTGATGTGGTAGTGAGGGCCATATGATTATTGATCTTCTTGATGACGGACTTGATGGTATTCGCCTGGGCCAAGTAGGGGTAAAGAAATTCCTTCACCATGTTCAAGTCATATCGCCCCGAGTTGAAACCCAGCACCGGTAACTGGCCTAGATATTGTAGGAAGCGCACTTTCAATTTCTCCGCATACGGTTTCGGTAAAGGCACATCCTGCGACTGCAGGGGCTGCGACTCGGGCTCCGACTCGGACTCGGACTCTTCATCGTCACTAAACGCTACACCCGGTATAGGAATCCGATCGTCCAGTTGGTCCAGTACGTCCTGGAACTTGGACACCAACAATTCTGTACTAGCCGCACTGACTTCTTCTAAATACGCCATCATGCGGGTGATCAACTCATGGGAATCCCCAGTGGACACGAAACACACCGGTGCAGCGTCATAGCCAGGTACGTTGCTCGAAATACTCACACTCAGTGGAATATGGCGCTGCGTCCACTGCGTTTTCGCTGAAAACATGTCCATGGGCTCCAACAGGGCCTCAAAATCGTAACACGCCCGGTAGGGAAAATAACGGTCCGCCTCCGGTATGATCAGACCCTCATCGGCCAGTTCCTGGAAAATAGTAGGCGTATTATGATACACACCACCCGGATATACTCGCTTCACAACGTTCGTACAGATTTTCTCGTGGCGATGTAAGTCGGAGGAACGGTGAAACACCCGATGGCATTGGACACAACTGAAAGACTGGGCGTACTGGCTCATATTGTAGATCAGCGAAAAATGACTGACGCCATTGTCGTCGAACACATTGACTTTCATTGTAGAAGCATACCGTTCTGTTGAACGACGAACCAATTCAGCCACAAATGTATCCTCCTCGCATCGTAATCGGTATACAAAGATATTGATGTTGAACAGTGTTTCCACGTCATCCAAATTCTTGAACGGGACTCCACGGAAGTGCCGCTCATCCAAGTCTTGCTGCTCTAAATACTGTTCCCAATAGTCATTGGCTAATCTGTCACAACACTGGGGATCACACTCGTCCACATGCACGGCCAAACACCGAAACAGACATTTCCGCTCTTTGTAGGGCCCATGTCGCCCTGCTGTTAATGCATACAGGCCGTGTCGATGAAGCAACCAAGGGGGTAGTAGTACAGGAGCACCGATAGGATGATCTCTCATTTTCGTGACGAAAAATGTGACGTTGGTCACCATTTCCACAAGCCATTGGGTATTGGGGCGTTGCAACCGGGCCCATTCCAATGGATCCAACGTAGTGAGTTGGTCGATGAGTGGCTCCAGAGAAATCGCATCCGTCACCGTGAACGGCTGATCAAACACATAGGTATTATTGCTGGGATAATAATACCCCACCTGGTCCGTCTCCTTGTGCCGTAAAATGTACCCGAATGTCATATTCAACTTGAACGCTGTCACCTGATCTGTGAAAATGTTCTCGGCATAGGTAGACAGATACGTGAGGTCCTGCAGTCGAAAGTTATACAAGTCCAATAGACGACGGTCACGGTGAAAACAATGGCGTATGGTAGCCCAGTGACGTCGATAAATGTCCCTGACACGCTCGTCTTCAGGCAAGACTTCAACCGGAGGTGCTAAGGTGGCTCATAAGTGACATTGACTTTTTTTTAATTATGAATTTTTTTTTTGCATTATCACCTAGGTGGAAATTATTCTCACCCGGGTGATATTATTATCACCTGGGTGGAAATTATTTTCATCTGGGTGATATTATTATCACCTGGGTGGAAATTATTCTCACCTGGGTGGAAATTATTTTCACCTGGGTGATATTATTATCACCTGGGTGGAAATTATTCTCACCTGGGTGGATATTATTATCACCTGGGTGGAAATTATTTTCACCTGGGTGATATTATTATCACCTGGGTGGAAATTATTCTCACCTGGATGGAAATTATTTTCACCTGGGTGATATTATTATCACCTGGGTGGAAATTATTCTGTAGTAGTCTGTAGCCTGTCGTTATTGTTGGTTTACACCCGTGTTGGACTTCCATCGAAGATAAGAGAATAAAAACTGATGCAAGCTGAATTTAATAAACGATTCGTGTATTTCTGTTTCTTTCACAGGCGATCTGGCGATCTGATGGAACATGTAATGGGAGATAGACTATTTTGAATCACTTCCAAGTTCGGTTGCAACATGTCCCAAAAGTTGAGACAAAGTCATGTTTGGGCTTAGACGTTTCATTTTGAAACATGTAGTCGGCCATAACATGTTTCAGATTGAGAGATGTACATACAACACATGTTTCACTGTGCAGGATGTCACATGATTCAAACGGACACATGTTTAACGACGACATGTCCATATTGAGACATAATTATCGCATATGAGGATGGCATGTGTTTCAAATTGAAACATGAAGCCGTTTCCAAATGAAATATGTACGTACTCACATGTCCCAAAAGTTGGGACAAAATCATGTTTCATTTTGAGACGTTAAACATGTCGCCAATTTTTACAGTGTAGGAACACACCAACAACACGGAAGACGTGTTTTATGCGGGGATTATTTTTCTAACGATTTATAAACCTGACCAAATCGGGAAGTTATATTCAGCAAGGTAGAAAGCTACATTTTACTGAAAGGCATTTCTTTTAATAATATCTGTAGCGAAGAAATTCTTTTGACAGGAACGGTTTATATTAGAGGGAGTTCAGAGTCTTAATATTCTTTGATAGATTCATTCTATGAATAATATTTCTTTGATTCCGTGACGGACTAGTTTTAACCCGTATGATGACACAATCAACTCGTTTCTTATGAGAAGACAAATTTTATCATCCTTGTGTATATTGTGCATGTGTTGGTATGAGACATTATCATATACCTATGCATGTTAGAATAGCGATACAGACTTGAGTTTTCCGTTTCCGTATCGCCCTCTCGTGCTTGTACTGCCCTCTCGTGTCACTCTCAGATATTTGAAAGTTAGCCGGACTACTTTTGACCGTGACCTCAGTGACCTGGAATGTGACACTGGGAAACCTCTCCCTGACATAGATGCGAAATTATCTAGGTCATCAAAAATAGCACAGAATCTAAACCAAAAACTCACATTGCATACACTCAAAACTTGCGGTTTGCTCATTTTTAGTGAGTAAACATCACATATAAAAAACAACACAGACACACAAGCAGATGTACGACCAAATAAATAATAGAGAACAATGTCGTCTGCCACCCTACATTATTAATCGTCGCTTCGTCGCTTCGTCGCTTACCATTGCCTAGCTGCTCGATTTCACCGTTTTCCAGTTGTTGCTGTCGTTCATGTGTATATAGTTTGTTCCTGTTTAATGTTATTAACTTTTCTATTGTCGTTATTGCATTATTGACCTATATTCGTGGCCTACTGTACTGTGTGACGTCAGTGGTCGTCATGGCAGAGGAGATTCCAGATAGGAATGTGTCATTTGTGATGACACAATAATAAACTATGACTATGAAAGCCTGTTTGGTACAAATTCAGACTCTGAACGTCCAAATTTTGATTTAGGTTTCTGGTCGGACAGTGAAACTTCAACCAACAGCGACAACATCCTTGTCATGACTTTGGATCAAACTCAAAGTGAAATCATGTGTGAAAGTGACTCAACTTGTCGTCCCCTCTCACCAGTCCAACTAACAGATTGCCCTGCAAGTTACACTTGCATCCCCTGATAATATTGATAGCGACAGTGACATAGATCTTTTCCAACAACCACACACTGAAAGTGGAATCAAGAGGTCAAAGCAACCGATATTTATCGAAGAAAGTCAAGATCATGCTGACTTTATTAAAAATATGCAAAAGAAAAATACAGTGCGGAAAACCGGGAGTGTGATGAATGTATTCACCAGGTGGCTTAAGGCAGCTCCTCGGTTTGAGAACAGGAATGTGGAGATCATCCCGCCAGTGGAACTCGACAACTACTTGGGTTCATTTATCCTGTCCATTCGGAAGTATACGATGGTTCTGAATATGAACCAGACACGTTAACGAGCTACCACCGTGGCATTGATCGATTTCTTCGCGAGAAAAACTACATGACAAGCATCATATTTGGTCCCGAATTTAGAACAAGTAGGGATGTTCTGGCGTCTAAGAGAAAAGAACTGAAACAAAAAGGCAAGGGCAACAGGCCGAATAAAGCAACACCGCTAACTGTTAGAGAGCAAAGCATTCTTGAAGAAAAAAAATTTATTGGAAATGAAAGCTCCAAAGCATTACAAAATAAAATTTGGCTGAACAACACCATGCATTTTGGCCTCCGTGGCCGTGACGAAAACAGAAAACTTAAATGGGACGATATATCACTCCACAAAGACGAAAGAGGATTAGAATTTCTTTAATTTAATGAAAGAGACACTAAAACAAGAAATGGAGCAATTTCATTTGAAAACCAGAGGGCTTTTGCGCCCAAACAATTCGCAATTGAAAATAAAGACAAATGCCCTGTTGAAGCTTACAAAATCTTCAAATCACATCGCCCTCAAGAAATGTGCCAGGTAGACAGCCCGTTCTACTTATCAATTAACTACAAAAAACAGCCTAACAGTGAAAAATGGTATAAATGTCAGCCGCTTGGAAAAAATTACCTAAATGACATGATGAAAACGATGGATAAGAAAGGTAATTTGCAAGGTCGAAAAACAAATCACAGTGCGCGTTCAACAACAGCGACCAGGTTAAATCATGCTGGGGTAGCACCGACAACAATTGCGCAGTTAACGGGCCACAAGAATGTCGCTTCTTTAAACCATTATGCAGTTAAATAAACAAATTGCTTATGGATAACAACTTCTAGTTTATTCAGGACGACGTTTCGATACAGGTACTAGTATCGTTCTCAAGTCATTGACTTGAGAACGATACTAGTACCTGTATCGAAACGTCGTCCTGAATAAACTAGAAGTTGTTATCCATAAGCAATTTGTTTATTTATCTACTTCCCAACTTCTAAATGCCACTTAAAGAAACCATTATGCAGTTGCTTCCCTCGAACAACAGGAAGAAATGTCAAACATAATAAGTCTTCAAGAAAAACCAGCTGCACAAGGCAAAGCTCCTAACAGCAATCAAGGGGCGATAACCCCACACCAAGCCACTCCACCAACCAATCCTCCGGTTGTTTGTGAAAGTTTTGTTGAGAGACATTCTGAAATTGCTAGTCACACAGCAGCTGGTGTTTTTCAAGGGACGACATTCAACAACTGTACTTTGAACATTAATATCTGTCCACCTAGTCTTCCAGTCACTAGATCCTATACACTCTCTCAGACTGTTAATGCCGTCATACAAATGCCCCCGACACCATATCTGCACTGATTCAGCACTGTATTTGTAGTGTGTTTTACATATGCATCTACATGTACTAATTTCATTTTAATTATCATATGCTTTTAGTTACAACAGTTTCTTTAAAATTATATTCTGAATTTAGGGGACATGCACACGGATTTTTTTTAAAATAAAGCTCTGATCACATGCACATGTATACACACCAGTGTAGATTTGCACACTGTGCAAAATAAAATACACATGTGCAAACTCGGCATGTGAACGCAACTGCACACGTCTGTATATTTGCATGGAGACTAAATTTGTATCTGGTCCGGAGGTGGTGCAAAAGTATATTTACACATGTGTAAATTTGCACTGTGTGCATTCTCGTCATGTGAACGCATAGCAAATATGCATACCATGTATTTGAAGTAAAACAGAGAAAATACTGTTCAATGAATTTAAACATTTATGTCCCATATCCCCCTGAATTATTACTGTCAAACAGAAACATTTTTTGTGACATGAAAACTTTGGCCATACTCCTTTTGGGTCATGGCAACATTTAACCTTCATTATTGTCACTGTTATATAAATAGTCTTCATTAGACTTATAAGAGTAAGCCACCTGTGAAATTTGATGAAGGTAACTTGAATTAATGTACATAAAATGCTTACTCCCGTTTAATCCATGGTGACCTTGACCTGTGACCTTTGAACTGATAGGTTCCATCATGGTCTGCCTCTTGTTTTACTTATATCTTGTTATAACCATGTGAATTACAAGCGTCTGGCCCGTCATCCATAATTCAGCCGTCGTCCATTAGAGAATATCCGCGTCCATAATCCAAAGACCTATTCCATATTCCATATAACAGTATTAGCACCAAATTCAAAAAGACAATCATATATACATAAACATAGGCTTGTTTCCTGCAAGAGAGAAGCGGTCAACAGTTTTCAATGATGCCGACAAAACATCATGATGTTCCAAAAATATCAAATCCGTATCGCTGATCAGTATTCTTAATCCATAATATTCGTTGTAAAGTCGTCATCTAAAGACTGATGTATCTCAGTCACGCTTTGATTGTGCCTGTTCATATGAGTACCATGAGGATCTTTCAGTACATGGGTTCATACCGCCCCTAGCCCCGGGTTAAGCGGAATTAGACACAAGTTACGAAACGTAACGCAATAGATCTTGCACGCTACGCTCGTATTTTGCTATCAGCATGCGATATGTATCGCCAAATTTGAGAAACTTTGAGTAGAGGCGTTTGGTGGTGTAGCCCTGTTTTATTAGTTTCTGCAACAATGTTTTGTGACGTTGATTAAAATCGTCACATTTAACACAGGATCTTA
>JAVTVY010027572.1:0-11147 GCA_036873755.1 Hanleya hanleyi
ATTACTTTCGTATATCAATTGCAATTACGTAGAGAATGTCAGTTTGCAGTATTATTGAAACCCAGATATTTTAATAGCAGAGAATTGTATTTATTATGATGTTTTCAATTGCTGAACAGACATATATATTTTGTTAATTGAAATAACTGTGAACCTCACAAGAATAGATCAGTTTCTCTTAGTGGCCTGTTGTGTAAGGGATTAACCATGCTGGGAGACTCCTGCATAGTTCATTGTAAGAAACCTGAAGGGGATGTTTTTACAATCTCAATGTGTCATTTCTTGTACTGGTATATTTGTGAACATCTACCTTCAATAGACAAATACACAAAAGGTAGCACCTTTGAGACTAGTTTATTTCAACAAGAGCTTTCGTAGACACAAGCCTTCTTCCTTAGATTCAATAGACAAGCCATTTCCGATGTTTACTTGAAAAACTTGACATAACATATGAATGAATTGATAACAGTAATTTGTGATTCTTTGAAGTCCTGGCTTTCATTTCATACTGTCGGTTTCACAGTCTGAGCTTCTTGTCCTGTCAAATTGCATCTCTCCTCACTACACCATAATGAACAGTTTATCAATGATGTTTTTATTATGTTCACAGCTTCACTGTGGATTCTGGTGAAAGAATACAAATACGCTTACAACACAGCTTTGCCCAGTTCCAGGTAGGCCAAATGTACCAGTGGTGTGTTCTATTCCTGACAGCCTGAACTTTTCATCCAGGTAAGGGCTGAACTATATGATGTGACAAATTATGCTTAGCCTAAGCTTTAATACATGTTGTACCCCATTTGTGTACTTTTCAATCGTGATAATTTCACCCTTGTTGGGGGGGGGGGGGTATAGTCTGCTGTACATGCTATCATCCAGTTTTACACATTATCTGAAAAATGTCATTTATTAGAATTTCCAGGTTGTTTGGTTACTCAAATGTCCTGTTGATTACTTCATGTGAATAAATAAACACTCATACAAACAATTAATTGTTTGGCCATGTCAGTGTTAGTACAGAATTGAGTTGAAAATTGGTGAATTTATTTTCACAATAAATCACGACATATGTTAATAATTGTTTTTCCCACAGGAGATCACAGAGCCTACAAAGAAGATGAGCAAGACAGTTCGTGATGCCTAAAAGAATGAGTCAAACAACATTCTTTAGAAGTTAAACAAACAGCGACAAGGAAAACTTCCAGTGGCACCTGTTCAAGACATGTCAGATGAAGTATGTATAAATTCAACTATCAGACTATTCAGCTAACTCCCTAGGCTATTATCAAATAATTCATTATTTGACTATTGAGAAAATTGCTCATGAATTGTCTCATCTATTTTACTGATCCCTTTCAGATAACTATTTCTAATAATATTAATCCAAATTTCTCTCAATGTGGACAAAATATGTGGGTGTGAGGCCTATTTATTTTGGTTTTCTTCTTCTTTGTAGGATTCTAGTAGCCGAGCAGACCTGAGGGCTCTGCAGAAAGAAGTTGAAGAGCTGAGTGCGGAGAACCAGTCTCTGAAGTCAGAAAACAGTTCTTTGAAAGTCTCATTATCTACACTTACTGGTAAGATTTTAAATTTGAGTTTTTGCAAGTTTGCTAACCAGTAAAATGCATGTTAAATGACACTGAATTTTAATGGTTAACAAGCGATCACTTGTAAATAATCATTTAATGCAATTAATCTTAGTAAATAATAATAAGTTTTAAAACATTGTTGATCCTTTGTCAACAAGATTCTGCAATTTATGACTATTAACATTCTGACTGAATATTATCAACCCAACTGTCAGTACACATTTTGTATCTTTTATTTCACAGAACTGCCATCTGTATTTCATGACATGAATAAGGTGGCATCACGTCAGGCATAGACTCGCCCAGCAGAACCATGTCAGCTGCTGACACCATCAACATCCGAACCCTTGCCCCATCATACGCGATCACCCTCATCACCAGATCCATCAACTGGATCATCCGATGATTTAATTGGAGAAAGACAACATTCATTTTAATATTGGTAAGTATTTCTTACCCATCACAAGAACACAGTAGTAATAATAATATGGGTTCTTTCATAATAACTTAATTAAACTCAATTAACTGTAAAGAAATGCCGTTGTCAACAAGTTCAGACTTGCAGTATGTCCATTTGAAGTGTATACTAAATAATTTGCCAACTCAAAATTTTTCTTTCTTTTCTCCTTCCAGTTGAAACTCGTAGAGTATTCCCCGACAAGAGAGAAGTGGACAAAGCCAGTATTCACCTGAAGCTGAACAATGCTTCGAAGCAATTAAAGAAGTAGTATTTTTACATTAACGAAGTGTTTGGACATTACCTGAGTGCATTTTATGATATTGTATGGAGCGATTCAGTTCTAGTAGAATAAATATAGTATTATATAAGAAATTATTGTGTTATTTTTGTTGTGTTATCAAGGCGTTGTCATTCTCTGAAATACATTATTCTACAATGTTGTTCAGTATTGAGGATGTAATATAAATACCCAGTCCAAAGTGAAGCAATCAATCTATAGCTATAGTTCATTTGTAGTAAGCTATAGTTCATTTGTAGTAAGCTATAGTTCATCTGTAGTAAACTATAATTCATTTGTAGTAACATATAGCTCATTTGTAGTAAGTTCATTTGTAGTAAGCTATAGTTCATCTGTAGTAAACTATAATTCATTTGTAGTAAGCTATAGCCCATTTATAGTAAGCTATAGTTCATTTGTAGTAAACTATAGTTCATTTGTAGTAAGATATAGCTCATTTGTAGTAAGCTATAGTTCATCTGTAGTAAACTATAATTCATTTGTAGTAAGCTATAGCTCATTTGTAGTAAGCTATAGTTCATTTGTAGTAAACTATAGTTCATTTGTAGTAAGCTATAGTTAATTTGTAGTAAGCTATAGTTAATTTGTAGTAAGCTATAGAATTTGAGCTGTAGTAAATCCGCAAAAATACCACAAAATCGATAGTAATCTGTAGATTTCAACTATAGATTTTTGTGGTAAATTTTCATAAGGGTATAGCTACTATATTTTGGGAACTTATTTATATTGCTGTATTCTACAAGCCAACAAAGGATTACTCGCCTCAGCTTATGGAGTTATGCCCCTTTCGGATGTAATAATCTCCGATTTTGTTATCTGTAGTTGAATGTACAAGTTATATCTGCAGATCCATGTTCGGTACAGCTTATTCGTCTCGGTTCTTATTTTACAGTAGTGCTAAGTCAGACGCCTATCGAAAGTGGCTCCACTCGGCCCATACTTTACAGAGTTATGCCCCTTTACTGATATATTAATTTATATTTCTGTCCTATATGCCTGAATGTAACCAACTATATCTGCAGAACTGTGTTTGGTATAGCTACTATATTTTGGAAACTTATTTATATTGTTGTATTCTACAAGCCAACAAAGGATTACTTGCCTCGGCTTATGGAGTTATGCCCCTTTCGGATGTAATAATCTCCGATTTTGTTATCTGTAGTTGAATGTACAAGTTATATCTGCAGATCCATGTTCGGTACAGCTTATTCGTCTCGGTTCTTATTTTACAGTAGTGCTAAGTCAAACGCCTATCGAAAGTGGCTCCACTCGGCCCATACTTTACAGAGTTATGCCCCTTTACTGATATATTAATTTATATTTCTGTCCTATATGCCTGAATGTAACCAACTATATCTGCAGAATTGTGTTCGGTATAGCTACTATATTTTGGAAACTTGTTTATATTTTTGTATTCTACAAGTCAACAAAGGATTACTCGCCTCGGCTTATGGAGTTATGCCCCTTTTGGATATAATAATCTCCGATGTTCTTATCTGTAGCTGAAAGTACAAGTTATAGCTGCAGATCCGTGTTCGGTACAGCTTATTCTTCTCCGTTCTTATTTCACAGAGTGAAGTCAGACGCCTATCGAAAGTGGCTCCCCTCGGCCCATATTTTACAGAGTTATGCCCCTTTACAGATATGTAATTTTTCTGTTTCTGTCCTATGCTGAATGTAACCAACTACCGGTATATCTTGATCATCCCACATAGAACTATCTCTTCCCCAATTCACACTACACATGGGTCTCAGTCACTTGGGGAAAGCCGAGGGGTTTTGATTAGATCAATCTCATGTTAAACTATTGAGATGTGAATAAGTTAAAAAAATCACCATCAAGTTCATTTTATTTATTATAAGAAGATTTCATATTTATATCAAATACATATCACAATGGTGATTGAATCGCATATAACGGTTGGATTCGCATATGTACAATACTTTTTATTTTAATTTTACATTTTGATAAATGAACTATGAATGATTCCAACGGGAAGCTCAAGCCAGAAACCTGAATATTATATAATTTCATCTCTTACTGGATTAACCAAAAAAAATTCTCGTTCGAGTACGATCATCGGTTAAAGATTTCGGTTTTTTTCTTCGCAAAACTAAAGATTCAAATGTGGGATTTGAAAATCTGTCGGACATAAAAAGACGTTTTATATTCATATTTTATATTAATGCAGTCATTTCACATATAGTATCATACTCGGTGAGGGGCGTTGTTTGATTCTTCAGCAACCAAGTCACGTGACCTGAATTATACAGGGCTTTTGAAACACATCTTCCCATGGTCAAGGTTTCCTTTTTAGCCAAAGGTGTTTTCCATACTGCAATTACCAGGCTTGTGGGATATTTGATGGTGAATGAATAGGTGTATATTCATCAAATTGTGAAAAATAATCAATATCATTATTTATATATATATTTTATATATATTTACCCTTTATATTTATTAATTTTCACAATTTATTGAAAATATACGTATTCATCTACCATTAAATATCCCACAAGCCAGGCAACTGTGGGGTTTTGCACTTATAGACTCCCACTTAGGGAGCCACACAACACAACTCCTACCCAGAGAGCTCCAGAAAAGATTAATTCACACAACCAAACAAACAAGCAAAACAATAATGACAGTTGTGAAATTTTTTACAAATAGCCCGCGCTATATATTAATAATTAAGTGCTTTCGAAGACTCCAAAGCCCCGTATGACAATGTTATAGTCAATACAGCGCCATCTATCTACACAAGGAAAATGGTGATGGTAGGACAAAAAACCACGCGAACAGCGAAAATCTGACGAATCAACTCAAGATTTCAGCACGCACAGATGCCAAAAACGTTCACGAGAAATACTACACAAGAAATCTGGAATAATACCAGGCTTAAAACACAGAAATACTCAAAATAATAGACGAAATTGCAAGTGCAAATGACTCAACTGACCATATCCGGACCTGTGTCCCGTACAAAATATATGTAAATATGAAGTTATAATTATATGCATAACCATTATTCCTATGTATATATTTTTTTCTTCAATTTCTTTCAATATCCCCATCGTATCTATATAACCGCCAACTAAACTGAAACACGCTATAGTTTTACATAGGGCAAAGCAGAATGGAAAATGAAGAAGAAAAAAGGATCGAACTTTATATAGCCGGACTGAAGTGTTTATGAAAAAGCAACTCGAACGCAGGCTGAACCTTGCCGTACTACTTTCGGCTTATAATCCTCAATCGTTTTTTTTTTCAATCGCTTATATTTTCTCGATTAAAAAACCATTGAATCGCGATATCGCTTTTTATTCGCGAGAATTTTCTCGATTGAAAAACGATTGCCAACAGAAAAAAACCATTCGAACAGCGATCGCGAATGAATCGTTTATTTTGAAGAAAAAAAACATTTCCTCGCGCCTTGGAAAATCGCGACTTCGAGAAAATTTGACGAAATAAATGATTCATTCGCGAACGATAATTGGAAACGGTGCCTAAATTAATCAAGCAAGAGAAGAAATTGAACGTGAAGCGAACGAATTCTTCGGTTTAATTCTTGTAACGGGAAAACACCTGCGCGTATAAATACAGTCAACAAAGTTCGTAACTCCTAGCAACGTCTCAGTGCACGCGCACGTCATTCGGTAGGCCAAGCGCGGTTCAAACAGTTTTCAGTTTGACAGTTTGTTGCACATTGTGTATGGAGGAAAACTTCTCAGTCAAGGATAATTATTTGGGTCAGGAAAATTCTGCGAAGGAAGAATGAGATATGAAACCATACAGAAGAGGAGAAATTGTTCGACTTGAGTTGGCCTTGCCGGGAATATTCCATTCAGGGCCGATGATCAGACTGGGCGATGCATTTTCTTGCTGTTTTACCGCGCCCCGGGTAGGCATACGGAGGACGATTTCACTGGTCAATGTGTTGTTCTGAGCTGAGGAACATTCTCTGTCGCAGTTTATGACAGAACTTTCTCCCTTTCGGTGTCCGCATATATCAATAATGTGACGAAACTCTGCATCCTTCATCGCCTGTACCCGTCACACGTGGACTGGAAATCGAGGGAGTGCATGATGTGCTGTGTGTGTTGTGTTGTGTTGTGTTCGAGCGGACGCATAATTTTGTGTGATATCAGAGACGGAAAACGCGAAAATTGATATTCTTTCGCAGATTTCGAAGTGTACCAGTTTTGGTGAATTTGTTGCAGCCTTTGTGAACAGAGATTGAACGATGGTGTTGCCCTCGTAGGCCACCCAACAGGTTTTGTGGAATCAACATTCTGTAACACCCCCCCCCCCCCTTTGACTGGAGTGATTTTATCGGACATCTGCCGTACGGTACGGTAAGTTGTTATATACATTAGCTTATCGTGGAAGTCAAGACGGTACATTGTATAATTTGTTAAATTTTGTGTTTGGTTTCGTAAGAGAGGACGACATGTTCCCGTTTCCATCAGTGACCCCCCTCGCCCCCCACAGCAAAAAAACCGGTGGATGAAATTTCACTCCACGGGAACGGTAACGAATGAGGATGGATTACCAAACTCTGTATCTCAAGAGAACCAGACCTCAGGTAGGATGTGGGTTTCAGGAGTTCACCGGGTGTAATAATTTCTTTATAAGGATTGGTGGTAAAAGTGGGTAAGCGAAAACCTAATGTCAAAATCTCGTTCAAGGTCACGGAGATGTCGACTTATTGCTGATCTGATTTCCAGGACCGACAGACGTTATCTCGGCTCTTTTCTCTTCGAAATTCTTGTAATTTTGCAAACAATTTTCTCAATACAAATAAATATTTAAATTCACTCTTTTCAGTTGGTTTTAGAGTTTTCTGTTGACATTATTGAGCAATATTATGCACTAAAATCTGAATCGATTTACACTACGACCAGTGATCCAGTGCTATTTATAGCAATGAAAAAGTAGTGCAGTTGTGGGCGTGGCATATCATATTTTTAGATTCATTGAAGTATGAACCGAAAAATTTAGCACTAATCAGCCAATCAAATCGCAGGATTTACGAACAATACGGGTAGAATTTAATTATTATCCAATATCTCAGTTGGTATTGTACGTGTCTCGCTAAATGTAGAAATGTGGCAGATACATCTCATTTGATCCTGAATTAGGAGATGTCCGTTTGTTAAAATCTGATCAGAAGAATAACCAGGCTCATTATATTGATATGCAACCGTTTGTTTGACACATGACTAGAATTAATAAGAAATCCCACTCTAACATAAGATGTGCTGTGGGACTGAGAGAAACACATTCATCTTAATTTGTTACTAAGAAATCTCTCTAATCGAGTCAGCTTAATGTTCTCTAATATAACGCTTCTGTCTGGGATGAGTTTTCAAATAGCAATCAAGCGGATACGTGATGGAATGGGTAATATAACTGATCACGCAATCACAATGACAAATACTAAGAGGCCTCTTTTGCAGGGACGAATGTGGGGCTGCAGTTCGACGTTTTCGCCGAAGCCATAGAACAGCTGTCTACAGTCCATACTTTCTTGATTAAATACCAGTGCAGCGGTTTTAACAAACTGGTAAAAGACAAGAACATTTTGTCCATAGTTTACTGTATTACAAGATTTAGGGGAGAACTTTCCCCATCAGAATATGATCCGCGGATAAAAGTACGCAAAAACTATTTTATTTCACATTAGATAATTATTCACTAAATTATCATGCAGTTCTTTTTGCGAAGAAATTGCATAATTTCGAAAAAGTAACAAAACATCCGTCGACAATGCCTTTTGTACTCGACGTGATCACTCTCTATAAAACGATACAGTAGAATTCGTAATTCAAAAACTGCCAGTGTTTCCCTATTTCTATATTTGTCATTTTCAAAACTCTGCATGCGTCTTTTATTGAAAAGCTTTTCAAGGTTCAATCATATTGAGATGTGATAAATTGTCCGGCACATGCCTGGAATCGGTAATGCGCCACACTCTGATATGAGATGTGCCTCGAGGTTGAGAGTAACTGATTTATCTAAATGTTATTAACAATTCGTTTAAGTCAAGTCAAATTAATTTTCTCCGATATAAAACTTCTGCCTCATGAAATGGGTTTCCAAATAACACCCGAGAGAATACGTGGATAAATATGTAATAGAAACAGATCACACAATTATAACAACAAATGTAGAGACGTCCGTGATAGCGGAGGAATACATAGCAGTCACGAAACGAAGCAACCACAATCTATGCCGCTTATTTCTGATATATTGTGTCGTTATAGCTGTCGGTGCCACGTGGAATTGTTGCATTTGAAAGCTAGTAGAGTTGTGTTGGGATGTTGTGTTGAGATGATAGCAATTCTGTGCTCAATGGACCTTGCTGGTAATGATGAGTCAGGTGTTCGGACATGACATGCCTTGCCGGCATCATTGAAAACTGTTGCCCGCTTCTCTCTTGCAGGAAGCAAGCCTATGATTATGTATACTACGATTGTCTTTTTGAATTTGGGGCTAATATTGTATGGAATATGAAATAGGTCTTTGGATTATGGACGCGGATATTCTCTAATGGACGACGGCTGAATTATGAATGACGGACCAGACGCTTGTAATGATATGGATTAATTCAGATATGAGGACCGTCAGATTTGTGACAAGACACAAACAATAGTCATGCAGAAATGTTTCCTACTCGACCAGTTGAATATTGTACCATGTGGAATTTTTAGTTTATTCGCGCACAGTATAGACTAATTCATATGTGATGATCGTTGGAAATTCCTCCCACTCTGGGGATCGTTGCACGAAACTTGCGTAAGTTACGATCGACGTAAGAACTTACACCTGCGTTGCGCTCACAGTACGCCCGGCTCTACACGCGTTTCACGAACCTGGCGCAAGGCAGACGTAATTAGCCTACATCTCCATTTACGCAAAGCGTAAGTTTCAGATTTTCGCCTCTGCAATAAATATCACTTGGAATTTATATTTAATTAGTATTGGATACAAGGCTTCGACCATTGTGCCATAATCATAGCTGCCAATGGATTTACCTCGATAATTACACGTCAGAGCAATCTGCGTTTCAGGCTAAAGGATCGTAACTCTTGTATTCGCTCTTTTGTGAAAGGAGGTGCGAATACTGCACATTGTCTCTGAGAGATCGTATGCTAGGGAGAGAAAAAGTAAAAAAAAAACGACCATTTTCTGACTCCAAAAGTATTGTACATTTTATAAGACACATAACATTTGACAACTACATCATTAGATTAATCTACTACAGGCATGGTTACATGCAAGTGAAGTTGCGCTCACGCTAAGCATACTCCCTGGCAGACGTAAAGCTACGCAATAACTTACAACTTTGCGTAATTTTAAACACTTTGTGACACGGGTCGGCGTAGCTACGCTCAAGCTAAGTACACTGTTAAACATGTGTGGAGGATCTAAACACATAAGCTACGCGCATATCTGTCAACACTTTTTCCACACGTCATCCCGCTAAACATGTGGTTTAGTGATTTGGTGCTTAGGGTTTAAACATGTTTATCGACAGTTCCCTACTAAACATGTTTAGTCATAGTGCCCTGCTAAGCACGTTTAAATCCTAAACATTACATCGGGGGAACATGTTTAGCCATTGGATGTGTGGAAAAAGTGTTGACGAGCATGCGCATAGCTCAAGCGTTTAGCTTCTGAACATGTTTAGCAATGGCAGTATGGATGTTATGTACTTCGACTTCATATTCTTTGTCTCCAAGGCACACAACTAACTGCTGAATCTACTTTCGTCGAGAAATCAGAGGCCAACAACAAACTGAAATAAAATAATCCATAAATTTATTGAGGAAAGTAGTCATTGGGCCACAGGGTTGACAGCACAATTATCAAAACTAGCCTTAAAAATAGTCAAACTGGCTCATTTAATATCTCCACAACAGGTCGTTTAAGCTGCTTCTACATAATCAGGGGGAACAACTCAGAATCATGCCATCAGGTCGAAAAATCCTTAACATCCACAACTGCTGTATGGTGACAATTAAATCGTCAATTGCATTCATTATAAATCCGGAAACTATACAAGTAGTTGCGCTCACAAGAAAGTTGGTGAAAACCAGCCTTAAAAATATCCAAAATGGTCCACAACAGGTTGTTTAAAATGCTTCTGATATACATGATGAAGGGGAACAACTGAGCTCAGAAAAATGTGAATCAGGTTGAAAAAGTCCAACACATGCACAACTACTGTATGGTGACAATAATGTGTATTACGAATTCATCATAAATCCTCAGACTATACATGCAGTTACACTAGTCTGCTTTGGAATGTAGAATAACATATATATGTAGCCACTTTCCCCAGATCGGTTAATTGGAAATGGAATGATTTTAATTGGTAAATCAAGGCCTAATTCGCAAAAATATCACAACTCTGCTTAAGTCACTTTCTTCACCTTGATTCAGTTGTATAATGTATATCCTAAGTATCAATCCAGCCTGGACAAATATATATATTTGAGGTTTGAGGAACAAAGGGTCATAACTCTTGAAAATATAACTGATATGCAGAGAAACTTTACACTGCACAACTATGGGGCATTGTCCACTTAACATGCACATTTCATACTTGTCCATACAATATTAACCGCGATCCAGCCCAGACAAGTCCCAATTCACGGAGATTTCAAGAACAAAGGGCCATAACTCTTGAAAATCTGAGCGAAACACGGAGAAACTTTACGCTGCACAACTATGGGACACTGACCACATATCATGCAAATTTCATACTTGTCCATACAAATCCAGGAAATCCAG
>JAVTVY010027573.1:0-10868 GCA_036873755.1 Hanleya hanleyi
ACAGCGCCAGGGTCAATAGGGCACAGACTAGTGTGAGGCCAACCAGCCGGCGCTGGTTCCGGCGTGAGCGCTCCTGGTCCATAGCGCGAGCATCAAGGATAGCTGTCATAGTCCAGTAGTGGTGAGTGATGGCACGCCTCTCCATCGAGTGCACTCTGTGGAGGACCGCTTCTGTGAACTCGTTCAGGATCTAGCGTCGTCCCTCGTTGTCGTCGCCATCTGCAAACATGGACCGGACCACTGCTCGGTAACCCGTGAATGAATTCACCACGGTGGCATACTGTAAAATGCGAGTCGCATGGGGCTGGATCTCCGCCATGGCTCTGTAGAAATGAAGGTGTGGGATCCAGAGGGACGTGTTTTATAGACCAGATGTAGCTCTACGGGTGTGGTCCGTGATACGTACTATTCTGATGGGTTAGTCCAAAAAAAAGGGAGCAACAACAACAACAACAACAACACAGATTACAGATCAATCCTTTTATTATGCGTGAACAACATAGAAATGCATGTACTGACCTGTCTGTGGGAGGTTTCCCACAATGGCGTTCACCTTCGCGTCTTTTCGTGTACGTCCGTGTCTTTTCGTTAAAGTCCGTGTATTTTCGGTAAAGTCCGTGTCTTTTTCGGCCTTAGACATGACCGCGGATGAATACATTCTTGTACCCATCACCCACCATCCACCCACAGGCCGCCATCTTGTACCCATCACCCACCATCCACCCACAGGCCGCCATCTTGTACCCATCACCCACCATCCACCCACAGGCCGCCATCTTGTACCCATCACCCACCATCCACCCACAGGCCGCCATCTTGTACCCATCACCCACCATCCACCCACAGGACGCCATCTTGTACCCATCACCCACCATCCACCCACAGGACGCCATCTTGTACCCAGCACCCACCATCCACCCACACGCCGCCATCTTGTACCCATCACCCAAGCTGCCATCTTGTACCCATCACCCACCATCCACCCACAGGACGCCATCTTGTACCCATCACCCTCCATCCACCCACACGCCGCCATCTTGTACCCATCATCCACCATCCACCCACACGCCGCCATCTTGTACCCATCACCCACCATCCACCCACACGCCGCCAACTTGTACCCATCACCCACCATCCACCCACACGCCGCCATCTTGTACCCATCACCCACCATCCACCCACACGCCGCCATCTTGTACCCATCACCCACCATCCACCCACACGCCGCCATCTTGTACCCATCACCCACCATCCACCCACACGCATGCGCACACTCCCAATTGTCACGTCACCAAAGGTTCTGCGCATGCGCACTGACGCGCTATCCTATCAATTTCACCTTTGTATACTACTCTCGGACTGATTG
Organism: Hanleya hanleyi; assembly: GCA_036873755.1. Taxonomy (NCBI): domain Eukaryota; kingdom Metazoa; phylum Mollusca; class Polyplacophora; order Lepidopleurida; family Hanleyidae; genus Hanleya; species Hanleya hanleyi. Next base: position 1,367 of record JAVTVY010027573.1, read on the forward strand.
ATTTCGCTAACTAGTTTCACTGCTTTCAGCAGTTTATCAAAGCGTCGTTTATTAAATTTAATATGAATGCGGTTCTATTTATGCATGTGTGTTTTACACAAATGGTTACGGTGGTCTTGGCGACATAATTCACATGCATAAGATTACAAAGAAACAAACGTAACTAATAAAAGGGTATGTAAGATATAACAACAATAATAATAAGTCAAGAGAATAAATACAATGAACAATCAAATCGTCCAAAACAGCTTATACAATGGACAATGGTGTAGACCTGTGTGAGTTTTAATTTCTGGTTTCGACATGCTTATTGCATTATTATCTGCTATACACTGTATAGAAATACCAATCAATGAGAGGTCATTCTGGTCTAGACGGGCTTATTATATTAGTTTATGTTATATACAGTATACTAATGCCAATTAAAGAGATAACATAATAGATAGCATTGATTTGCTAACGACATTCATTTAAATTATGGGTAAATGTATCACCTAAATATGTGGTTGCGAAAATGAGATGGGAAAAACATGTCAAATCTAATGGCAAATAAGGTTTCTTGAATACAAGTATATGCGTGGCTTGGTGGGGAAGAGGTGAATTGATTACACTTTACTGAGTATATATACATGAAGGGTCTGATTTTAACGGTTGAGTAATTCCGGTGTTGTATCACATAGTAAACACCCCGAAACATCATTCTATTGTAACCACTTTTGTGTGTGTGCGTGTTTGTGTGTGTGTTATAGGTCGACCTGTCTTAAATGGTTCTTTTGAATGTAAGTCGCTGGAGGCGTTTTAAAACAGTGTCATTCCAAAGCATATATGAATTCATTAGTGTGTTTGTCTACGTATCTCAACATTTGTGATTTTAAGGATAGCTATCCCGTAAGAGGCAGTTTTTGCACCTCCGTGACAATTTGTCTTCTGTATCAATAAATATACAAGATAACCATGATAAACTATATATTTTATGAAAACGTATATCGCAGGCATTCCAACTATATGATTTGTATAACCGACGCTGCTACTGTGCAGAAAATATTTCAATTTAAAAAAATTCAAATGAAAACAATAGCGTGCATTTTTCAATTGAAATCTCATGAAAACTGTTGATCTCATTTCTTTATTTTTACCCGGTTTTGTTTTTACAGCTATTTTACTAAAATAAATTTAAAAAAGGTACTATTTTACGGTCGTTTGTCTAAAAAGTTGATTAATTAAAAAAAACTAAGCCGAACTTACAAAAAGTGAAATAAAGTTTTTTTATTTTACTGACTTTTTTGTTTATTCAGTAGCATGCTGTACACAAAAATCAGATATAAAATATTTCACATTGCATATAACTACCATCAGATATGTTTTTGGTACAGTCGAATAATGTGGTAGACAATCCTCTATATAATCTATTACCTGGTCTTGCCAAGCTAAGTGGAGCCTACATTACTGATCAGAAACCCTTCTATTGGAGACCATTTAGTGTTAGTGTTTACCTGTTACAAACCGCAATATATTTTTCTAACCGATAATTGCTTCGTATACAGCTTTTTAGTCCAAGAAACCCAGGCATCTGGTTGTATAGATATATGTTTTTTTGCTAAAATGATAATGTGGTTTTCTACTAAACAGTTTTTTTGTAGGCCAAATAAAATTTTGTCAAGAGACATATCGACCTCTTCTCCAGCTTTGAGGTAAAACCAATGCCAGAGTTCTCGCCAGATATTCCTTACACACCAACATTCTGTAAAAAGGTGAAGTATGGTTTCTTTTTTTAGTTCGCAGAAAGTACATACTTTAATGTTTTTATACCCAACTTCTCAAGTAGTACATTTGAGCTGTATAATACTTGTTGTGTTTTGAGGTACAGTATATATGTCTCCAGTCCAGAGCGATGCCCAGTATATCTTCCCATCTTGCCAGGGACAAAGACAGAACATCGTTTTGAACGAAAACATCGTAATATTTTCTACAACCGTTGTTTGTGTTTATCAGTTTGCTAACGCACACTAAGATACTGGGAGTATGAAAATCTCTTAACTATTCATTCCCTAATTTCTACAGCCGAATTTTGAGAGTCAATCTTTTGTATTCCAAGAAAGTACCACGAATACTATATCTTGTTTTAACAATGTCAAATGGTAATATTTTCCCATCTTGGTCTATAATATTCTTTGAAAAACGTAAACTATGTTTATGCCAGTGGGGGAAAAAATAGGTCGAGTTTGTAAAATGATGGTTATACCAGAGTGGTTGATTCAAGATATCCCTGCTGTCCAATTCGTGGGGTTTTCCTTTTAATATAAATGATTTCCATGCTGAGAGGACATCTTTCCAGAAGGGGTTCTGTGTGATTTTAATAATACTGTCTATTCTTAAGGCGCCCAGGGTTTCAGAAAAGAAGTCCAGGTCTCAGAGTAGAGGTATCTTCTCAGCCAGGTAATTTTCAGAGATTTTATAAATGATTCAATATCCAACATTCTTAGTCCGTCATCTTTGTAGTCTTTCACAATCAATTTTCTTTTAATTTTATCGGGGCCTTCATTCCACAGAAAGCTATAAATGGATTTGGTAAGGAAATAAATAAATGCGTTATTTTTTAAATGGCAATTGTTTTTATTATTGTTATTTTCCCCAAAGTTGATAAACCTCTTCTGTTCCACCTGTCTAAGGCTTGTTTTAGGTCATCAATTTTTGTACGAAAATTTAGCTCATTCATTTCCGAAAGATTTGCTGTAGAAGTTACCCCTAAAGATATGAAGGACTTCGGGTTCCAATGCAGTTGAAAATCTGGAAAAAGCCGTACTGTGGAACCAGTCTGGCTGCCTATGCATATCGCGTGCGATTTTTCTATGTTTATCCCAGATGCACGAAATAACAGATGTTGGGTGTTTAATACAGCCTTAAGAATAAGTCACTTCCATTAAGGAAAACAGTCGTGTCGTCAGCATATTGACTTATTTTTACATGCCTCCGATCTAAATTTTTACCTTTAATTTCCTGATTATCCCTAACCATTTTACCCAAAACCTCTGCACATAGGACAAATAGATATGGGGCCATGGGGTCCCCTGTTGACAGCCCCGTTCCACTGGGAATCTACCGGAGAAGTGGCCATTCTGTATGACACAGGCAGTCATTTTACAATAAAATGTATCTATCCAGCGTTTGTTTGAGTCTCTGAAGCCAAAAAATCTAAAGTTCGACTAAAAAAATCTATTGAAATGGAGTCAAATGCTTTCTTAAAATCAACGAGTAGAACCATACCAGGTATATTATTTTCTCTACATTCGAAAAAAAACATCATACAGTAGACAAGTGTTTTCTCCGATGTATCGTCTTTTCATAAATCCTGTTTGATCTTCGCATATAATTTCGTTTAAAACAGTCTTCATGCGGGTTGCTATACATGTTGATGCCATCTTATATATCACATTAAGAAGAGCAATTGACCTCCAACTTTTCATGAAATGACTATCTTTATTGGGCTTTGGTAAACAGGTTATTATTTCCCTTCTCTTACATACTGACAGTTGCCCAGTTTGGTAGACTTCATTGATGGATCGTAAAACAAAGGACCTTAAATCTTTCCAAAATACCTTGAAAAATTCCACAGAAAATCCATCCTGCCCTGGGCTCGAATCATTTTTCATATTTCGTACAGCTTGTGACAATTCAGCTAATGTTATTTGACCTTCCAAATTCGCGGCTTGATTAACGCTTAGTTTAATAAATTAGTAGCATCACGGAAAACTTCAGTCCAGGACTGTTTGTCAATTTCTCTTTGTGCGTATAATGATTCGTAAAAAAATTCTGCGCTTCAATAATGTCATTTTGTTCTGTGAATTCTCCAGAATCAGTTATTAACTTGTCTGTAATTTTACATTGAAAATTTCTTTTTTCTAGTCCAGAAAAATATTTAGTAGGCTTTTCACCCAACTCGTACCACCTGGCTCTAGATCTAATCATTATCCCGTTCATTTTTGCACCTCTTAACTTTTTTAAAGCTTGTGTTAATTCTGTTAATTCATCTAACTGTTTATCACTCACCTGAGTAAAATTTTCCCCAATCTTTTGTTCCAGTTTTTTCTATATCTCTTTCTAGCTGTTTTTCACATTCAATATTCTGACTTTCTTTCCCACGAAGAGTAAGAGATTATTTTTCCCCTTATATCCAACAACAAAACTTCTAGAAAGAGCTGGTCAGATATGTTTAACTTAATTTGGTTAAAAGGGATGTCCTGTAAAGTCTCTAAAGTAAGATTTGCTTCAAAGTAGAAAAATGATATTGTCTAATATTGTTTTATTGATTATGGCTAAATATTCCTTTTCAGTAAGGAGAAAATTATTCATTCCAGTAGCCAGGCCCTCTTTTTTTTTGTCTGAACTATTATGTTCTATTAGTATGGGTGAGTGATCACTTCTGTAGCCCTGGATTATTTTAGAATCGACTATCTTATCAAAACAAAATCTAGTCTAGCTTGCTTCCTTGGGTTCCTTCGTCGCCAAGTATATTTTTTTTTCAGTTGGATGTTGTAGTCTCCATACATCATGTATATCACTATTTTCAATGAAATTTAGAAACGTGTCTAGTTTTGGGTATTCACGTGAAGATAATTATCTTGGTCAAGAAAACCATGTTCCAATCGCCACATAATATAATCTCAGATGTTTCGATATCGTCTAATTGGTCTAGTAATTAAGAATAGAAGATCGGGTTATCATCGTTTGGCCCGTAAAGGTTGACAATAGTTACTATTTGATCATTCGACAGGGATATTTTAATAATAATATAGTTGCTTTTTGTATATTTCTTGTAGCTCAGAACAGAGTATTGGAAGTTACTGTTAAAGAGGATGGCCACTCGAGCGTTCGAAATGAACGGGACTATATAAGCGTCTTGTCTCCATTCGTTTATCATCAAATTTTCAGTCGCCTTGCCTATATGTTTATCCTGTAAACAATATATATTAAAGTTTTTTTGCCTTATATAATGTAGGACGTCTCGTCTCTTTTTTATGTCTGACAGGCCTCGACAGCTCATTGAAAATATAGATATATCAGTCATTATCCCACAGATTCACAACTGGGCATATTAAGTTTGCACCTAAATTGGCAGCATTAGATCTGCTCTGTTACAAGTAGGTACCCCTGCCCCTGCCCCTCCCCTCCCTTCCCTTCCCCGTCGTGATATAGCTGAAAAAATGTTGAAAGCGACGTTAAACCCTATTCACTCACTCACTCACCTAAATTCAACCGTACCACAACATATCATTTACGTATGTACAACAATACTACCAATTTAATCTGAAGAAATAAAAGATCCCAATAAACGTTATTTCCAATTGATCAACTGATACTATAATTGCCGTTTGTCAACTGTGTATCTTTAGAAAGGAATAAAGTACCGGCACCAAGAATACGTAACCATAAAATATATAGGTTGCGACCGTGTACTGAATGCCCATATTCTTGAATGTTTTCAAGCTCTGCCAGAGATAGCCGACGGGGAGCACAAATGAATATTGTTATGTAGATTTAGTATAAACACCAAAAACTCATACCGTTTAGTTGTATCACAGAATGCCGAGTGCGATTTGAAACCAATTCGTGTGCGCTTCCCGTCAACTGTCGTCAAACGTCACACACAGAAATCGCATATCATTAGCACAGCAATAGTATGATGACTGCTTTATATTCACGGCAAAAGTATAAATGACAGTCCACCAACATTCATTAGAGCAGCGGAGGCACAAAATATTTTAGCACTTTACTCGAAATACTATTCATTTTAGTGGATGTCATTTCCATGAACCGTCCTGTACTTCACGTCACAGGAACTCACCATTATTACCAACAGGAAAATGAATAGTCAGAACGCCAGTAAAACGTGTAACGCACAGAAGATCGCGTTAAACGGAGCACATAAACAACAGGGCTCAGTAACAATATTGCCTCAATTTCGTATTCTTCCAGATTCGACGGCTCATCAGGGATATGGACGCCCCAGTGGCAACACAGCACATCAATTTCGTTTGACCTATGCTGGCTGTTAGGTATATTCTGTCTTCCCCGCAGCATGAGTGACTGGATTCGTCTGTGGGGATCAGTTCTGAGTTTTAGGCCTGGGGGCTCGTCCTATCGACTGGGAAGGCGATCGCCTCGTGCAGGCTGCGCGGAAGGGACCGTTCTCTCTACATTCTCAGCACTGTCTATGTCAGGCTCGTTGTGGGAGGACGCCCTTACCCTTGGCCTCGTCTCGCATTCGTCCGTTCCGTCGGTCGTGAGTTCTGTAAAATCTCTCTCCTAATGACGGCAAGTTCGGAGCATGAACGGGTGTTTTCGGCTTTCAATTCCTCGGGATCTGGAGGAACATCTTTCCCCGCAGCCGACGGAGCTGTTGGCTCTGAGCGTCGCCGTTGAGCGTTTTGGAGAGCTTCCACCCCCATGGCTGCTTGGGCGGCTTCATCTAAATCTCTGCGATGACATTGCAAGCTTAAATCGTAGATATTTCCTGATAGACTCGAATAACTGGTCACGGTCCACGGTATCTTGGAGTTCATCTCCAGCATCTGGATAGATCATCTGGTTGAAACGTACAAGTGCCTGTCCCAGTTCTGGTAGAATCTCACCTCGTTGACGTCGTCAGCAAGTGCTGTGATTTATATAAATCAGACGGATTTGGCGGGAGAATCATCATCTAGAGCATCTCGCAGTCTCGTGAAATCAGCTTCACCTGACTTCGTTTTACTAAGGCTGGAGAGCACCTGCTGGGCTGGCCCCCCTTGGTGCTACGGCTAAGTTTTGTCTCCTCTGCTATTTAAGGCGCTCACTCATTTAAGACGCACAATGGTCGAAGTAGATGAGTAAGTTGTTCTCCCCTTGTAGATAAAGACAATCCCACCTCTGCTATCATGTTTTGTGTTACGTGTGCAGCAGCGAGGTCAGGTCACAAAAACGAGTATTTACCAGTGCTGGAATCGACCTGTCACTACATGTAGTCCCAGTACTTGTAAATAATCGTTATTATTATACCACTTGAATATTCATGAGGGAATTCTGTTATTTCATTGGTCAAACTCTAGTCAGCGATGAGTCAATAATTTTCAATCACTGACCCAGCTGATGCGGGTGACGTATTTGTCAGGCGAAGCGCGTGAGGTCAGGAGTCAATATTGAGATCACGTAATCAGTGTTTACATGCGCCATCTGAGTGGTAGCAAACTCAGCCGATTGTCGCCCCTTCGTGGTAGAAGGGATAAAACTCCCAATTACTCTGTGATTTGAGGCCAGAAATAGAAAGGCGATGGATGGGCTAGATTGATGGATGCCCCCACATAAAAATCGAGTATAATAAAACACTTAGTGGCATGAGACGACGGCCTCGGTCAGGTCGGATCGACCAAGTCTGGCCTCGGGTCCAGGTTTCATGGTACTGACTCCGTCACAAGTTAGTAAGTGTATAATAGTGGAGATCAGGAGACAGGCTACATGGAAACCTGCAAAGATGACTGAGACAAATATAAATATATACAGTATTGTATTCAGCATAGGCGTGATGTGAACCGCGTGGCTCATGCGGAATGCCTAAAAATAATGCTGAGTCAGAAATATAGACATACATTTAACAATATAAATGATACGAAGCTTATATTTTCAGTTATCAATTGATAGCGAAAAAGTTAAAATCCCTGGCGCGTAAGGGGCCTCCTGGTTGTTGGTCAATCCCAATGAGAAATCGTAAGGGACGACCTGAGCTACTGGCCCAGTACCCACGGTATGTCGTTGGAACGAGTCTACAGATGGAGGACTCCAACTTCCCGCAGTTGGACAGCCTTTCATCAAGTCGTTGGAGCGATTCAATGGATGTAGGGCTCAACATATCCTCTATTCGTTGGAGAGAGTCGACGGATATAGGACTCAGCCTTTCCTCTAGTCGGTAGGTTCCGTACCTACTCGAACCTATCCGGTCCTGCTTGGCGAGGAATTAGCATTGCCTGATGGTTTCGGACCTACCCGGTCCGGCTTGGCGGGACTTAGCTAGCGAGACCTATCCCGTCTTGCTTGGTGAGAAATTAATACTGCCCATCGCTGGTCCGACACTGTCCTGGCACCGCCCCGCGCTGCCCTGACACTGGCCCGACGCTGTCTTGGCACTGGCCCTGCGTCGCCCTGACACTGCCCCAGCGCTGTCCTAGCACTGTTCCGACACTGCCCCAACACTGTGCAGGCACTGTGTCTTCGCTGTCCTGGCACTGCCCGGGCCCTACCCTGGAACTGCCCCTGCGCTACCCAGACACTGTCCTAGCGCTGCTCTAGCACTGTGCCAGCGTTGTCATAGCACTGCCCCTCCACTTCCCTGGGACCGTTCTAGTGTTTTCTGGCATTGCTTCGACACTGCCTCGGCGCTGTGCTGGCGCTGTCCCAACACTGATCTGGCGCTGCCCGACTAACCCTGTGTAAATCGTGTCAGTATTGTGTGAAGGAATTTATCCCTACCAGGCCTGGGCGAAGTGGGGGTCTGTCCCAGCTTGGGGGGGGGGGGAGGGGCATTTTGCCCCTACTTATTTTCGCTACCTCTTGAAATCTTAAACTTATAGCCTATTAGCCCTGTCTCTTCTCAATGTGTCGTGAAACACTTTAGCCCTACCAGGCCTGGGCGATTTGAGGGTCTGTCTCAGCCTAGGGACCATTTTGTCCATATTTATTTTCGCTACCTCTTGGGAGCTTAAATCTTCCATACTATGTATTTGGATCAATCTCTACAATAAATATAAACAAGTCCAAGACTACCGATACAATGACGGTATGTTGCCAGAAATAAGAATTTTCTGACATATTTTGGGCGATTTTTCGATTTTCTTTTGATTTTTAGGTAATTTTAAGAAAATAATTGTAACGAAAGTGCAGGATGACAACGACCCCTTGGGATCCCCTTTAATAAATCACAGCTTCTGAATGACATGCGACTATATGTGAAATCGAAAGTGACATTGTGTTTATGTGTACGGTTCACTTACCTGGTGGAATTCAACGCTGTAATTTTCCTAGAATGAACTATAATAATCCGGGAGACAGACAATGCCTCGAAATCCCGGTGAAGTTATCTCAAACGATCAGTCGGGACGGAAAAGCAACGCTGGTGAGCTCACTTGCTTCGCTGTAGATGACGTCAGTCAGGAATCCGGAAGTCAACATTTGTGGAATATGCAGATGAGGAACAGTGAACTTTGCGGTCGTCGTATGAATTAACTAGAGAGAGTTGGAAGCTGAGATTTACCAGTTACGTCCGTTATGAATTTTGGTTTGTTCCTCCATAGCCATATTTATCCAGCGAAGTCCAGATAAACTGATCGGGGGGAAGTGTGATTCTTTGACAATAAAGAGGGCGCTGGCATCGTCGACTTGTTTCTACCTTTATCTGCAGGAGAACGTTCTGTTTCTACCTTTATCCACAGAAGAACGGTAGCCCTATATAAGCCGGACTCCCGCTGAAACGCCAGAG
>JAVTVY010027574.1:0-10185 GCA_036873755.1 Hanleya hanleyi
AAAATTGTGATTTCATCTCACTATATAGTTCTAACCCCTCTATGATCATGAAATTTTGCACAGAAGTAGATTGTATATTCTAGAGAGGCCAAAGTGTTTGTATATTCTAGATGGGTCAAAGTGTATAGAGAGGTCAAAGTGTCTGTATATTATAGAGAGGTCAAAGTGTCTGTATATTATAGAGAGGTCAAAGTGTCTGTATAGTATAGAGAGGTCAAAGTGTCTGTATATTATTGAGAGGTCAAAGTGGCTGTATATTATAGAGAGGTCAAAGTGTCTGTATATTCTAGAGAGGTCAAAGTGTCTGTACATGTATATTCTAGATAGGTCAAAGTATGTATATTATAGAGAGGTCAAAGTGTCTGTATATTCTAGAGAGGTCAAAGTGTATATTATAGAGAGATCAAAGTGTGTGTATATTCTAGAGAGGTCAAAGTGTCTATAGTATCAGTATAAAGATATCAAAGTGTCTGTATATTCTAGATAGATCAAATTGTCTGTATATTATAGAGATGTCAAAGTGTCTGTATATTATAGAGATGTCAAAGTGTCTGTATATTATAGAGATGTCAAAGTGTCTGTATATTATAAAGTGTCAAAGTGTCGCAAGCCACACATATTATAGAGATGTCAAGGGATGTTTGTCTGTATATTAGCAAGTGTCAAGTATGCCCTTATTAGAGGTCAAAGTGTCTGTATATTATAAAGAAGTCAAAGTGTCTATATTATAGAGATATCAAAGTGTCTATATTATAGAGATGTCAAAGTGTCTGTATATTATAGAGAGGTCAAAGTGTCTGTATATTATAGAGATGTCAACATGGTCAAAGTGTCTGTATATTATAGAGATGTCAACATGGTCAAAGTGTCTGTATATTATACATGTGTAGATAGGTCAAGGTGTCTGTATATTGTAGATAGGTCAAAGTGTCTTATAGATAAGTCAAAGTGTCTGTATATTATAGAGAGATTAAAGTGTCTGTATATTATAGAGATCCCAAAGTGCATGTCTGTATATTATAGAGAAGTCGAAGTGTCTGTAAATTATAGAGGTCAAAATGTATATATATTATAGAGATATAGAGAGGTCAAAGTGTCTGTATATTATAGAGAGGTCAAAGTGTCTGTATATGATAGAAATATCAAAGTGTCTGTATATTGTAGAGAAGTTGAAGTACATGTATCTAAATTATAGAGAGGTCAAAGTGTCTGTATATTCTAGATATGTCAAAGTGTCTGTATATTATAAATGTAGAGAGGTGAAAGTTTCTGTATGTTATAGAGGTCAAAGTGTCTGTATATTATAGAGATGTCAAAGTGTCTGTATATTATAGAGATGTCAAAGTGTCTGTATATTATAGAGGTCAAAGTGTCTGTATATTATAGAGATGTCAAAGTGTCTGTATATTATAGAGGTCAAAGTGTCTGTATATTATAGATGTCAAAGTGTCTGTATATTATAGAGATGTCAAAGTGTCTGTATATTATAGAGATGTCAAAGTGTCTGTATATTATAGAGATGTCAAAGTGTCTGTATATTATAGAGATGTCAAAGTGTCTGTATATTATAGAGATGTCAAAGTGTCTGTATATTATAGAGATGTCAAAGTGTCTGTATATTATAGAGATGGCAAAGTGTCTGTATATTATAGAGATGTCAAAGTGTCTGTATATTATAGAGATGTCAAAGTGTCTGTATATTATAGAGATGTCAAAGTGTCTGTATATTATAGAGATGGCGAAGTGTCTGTATATTATAGAGATGTCAAAGTGTCTGTATAATATAGAGATGTCAAAGTGTCTGTATATTATAGAGATGTCAAACTGTCTATATTATAGAGATGTCAAAGTGTCTATATTATAGAGATGTCAAAGTGTCTGTATATTATAGAGATGTCAAAGTGTCTGTATATTATAGAGATGCCAAAGTGTCTGTATATTATAGAGATGTCAAAGTGTCTATATTATAGAGATGTCAAAGTGTCTGTATATTATAGAGATGTCAAAGTGTCTGTATATTATAGAGATGGCAAAGTGTCTGTATATTATAGAGATGTCAAAGTGTCTATATTATAGAGATGTCAAAGTGTCTGTATATTATAGAGATGTCAAAGTGTCTGTATAGAGATGTCAAAGTGTCTGTATATTATAGAGAGGTCAAAGTGTCTGTATATTATAGAGAGGTCAAAGTGTCTGTATATTATAGAGATGTCAAAGTGTATATTATAGAGATGTCAAAGTGTCTGTATATTATAGAGATGTCAAAGTGTCTGTATATTATAGAGATGTCAAAGTGTCTGTATATTATAGAGAGGTCAAAGTGTCTGTATATTATAGAGAGGTCAAAGTGTCTGTATATTATAGAGAGGTGAAAGTGTCTGTATATTATAGAGATGTCAAAGTGTCTGTATATTATAGAGATGTCAAAGTGTCTGTATATTATAGAGATGTCAAAGTGTCTGTATATTATAGACATGTCAAAGTGTCTGTATATTATAGAGATGTCAAAGTGTCTGTATATTATAGAGATGTCAAAGTGTCTGTATATTATAGAGATGTCAAAGTGTCTGTATATTATAGAGATGTCAAAGTGTCTGTATATTATAGAGATGTCAAAGTGTCTGTATATTATAGAGATGTCAAAGTGTCTGTATATTATAGATGTCAAAGTGTATATTTCTTTTAATGTTTGTTGTGTTCTTCCTACATGTATACTGCTGATTTGTTTTCTGCCAATACTCAAGTACTGAAAAGGAACAAAGATGGTTAAAAAATTAAATGTTCTGTAAACTGGGGTTTTTATTTCCTAAGACAGGTTTCTTCGGTTATGTGACCTTTTGTGACCAGAAGATTGGCGGGGATGTGTTGACCTTGTTTCCTTCCACCTTATTCGCCCAAGTGATGCAGCTGTGTTTCGTCCTGTCCATCGCCATCAGTTTCCCACTGGTTATCTTTCCTTGTCGAGCAGCTATCTTTACTCTTTGTTTTCCTCAGGTATGTGTATCGCTGTTTTATGTGAAAAAACATTAATCAATCCGTCCAATTCAAATATTTGATTCCCAAATCGTAAACCTGCTTTGATTAAATGCCTAATCTCCATTAGGAAGAACAATACAAACTGTTAAAACGGAAGTTAAAACCAAAAGTTGTCTCCCCTTAGGTGGTTGTCCGCCCCTAGAGGAGCTCTCCCATACATCCCAGCCAGGCTACTATATAAGCTCTGCTCATACCCATTCAACTCCTCTTTCTCAGTTTGTACTCGACCAGTACACATCTAGGAAGAAGTGTTATACAATACAGCTGTTGTTGTTGTTGTTGCAACCGCAGGTTATATCCCTTTGAGATTGACTTGTGTTGTTTCTTTTTCGGGAATTTCTTCTTACATTAGCTATGTCTGAGGTTTCTGTTCCCCTTGTAAATAATTCGTTTGTACTAATCTCCCATTCTAAAAACCGTAACAAACAAACCCAACAATATTGCTCCAATCAATATATAATAGGTTCGAGTGATTTATTCTCGTTTGAGTGCAAATAAACATACATTGTACACAACCAAGTACCAACAGCTAGGGTTCGAGTGATTTATTCTCGTTTGAGTGCAACTAAACATACATTGTACACAACCAAGTACCAACAGCTGTCTCGTTTGAGTGCAAGTAACATACATTATTAATTTGTACACGACCAAGTACTAACAGCTGGTCGTTTTATATGCCCTGTCTGCATTAAAAACCCAGAGATAAACCCCAGTAGGCCAAAACTCTGGGAAAAGCATAACAAGCATTAGAATTTAACATATAGCGCAATTAGAAATGCTATTAAATTTTTCGGAAAATTGACTCAGTGAATACATTAGGAGTATGATATAAGGCAGCATCCTGAAAACATGGATCCTAGAACTAAATCCTAATCCCCCATTTTTTAATAAAGCGAATAAATTTGACGTGTTGCACGCTTGAGAATTCACCCTAGAATGATCCGACCAGTAGCCGCTGCTACGAATAACCGCATGGCTCTTAGCCACGCCCCCTTTTCACGTGCCCCCATGACGACATTTACCCGAATCGTACTAACATCAATTTTCGTCTCCACTTCGTGCCTACACAAATTACATGTTTGTACTAATCTCCCATTCTAAAAACCGTAACAAACAAACCCAACAATATTGCTCCAATCAATATATAATAGGTTCGAGTGATTTATTCTCGTTTGAGTGCAACTAAACATACATTGTACACAACCAAGTACCAACAGCTAGACCAAAAAGAAGGGGTCAGTCATAAATCTAAGTTTTTTGAAACCTCTAACCTCGTTAGCAAACTATCCTCTAAGTACATGTCCTTAGCGCTATCCGTTTTCCATCTACCGTGCCTTTTTAAGGCCAGGCCCTTAATTCCCTTGGATGCTGCCTTGCTCACCCCGCCTGCCCTAAGTGAATGTAAACAAAATTTCCATCTTTGTCCAATTTCCTAAATTTTCCCACAATGTTATCCTTACATGTTGTATAACTCAGTGGCTTTTTTTTTTTGATCAAACCCTGCTTGTCCCCAGATTTAGAAACTGGCTTGAACAAATAACTGTGAGATTTAAGGTCCAAACAAGCAAGCCTGCAATATTTCTCCAGCCATGCCACAGGGCATGTAGAGTTTCCAGTCCGCGCTATGACCACCTCAGAGCCTTTCCTTAGCTGGTCAGTCTTACTCTTCGGAATGAGTATGCGTACATGCTCTGAAGTGATAAATACCTCGCTGCATCTTATTTGTGAAAACTCGCTGAATCTTAAAAATCCACTAAAACCTATAAGCGACATGCATACGTCCCGCACTTGAACTAAATTCTCACTGTCTCTGTAGGTGTCACACAGCCCCTGTAAGTGATTGACAGTCACAATATCCTTCTTGTTCTGCGATGGCTTGGACAGAATGCGCTTAGCTGATTCAAGCAAGTTTTTAACAAAGATATTCTCCGTCGGTGATGCCTCGTTGGCAATGTCATGATGCCACTTCACGCTATAAAATACAGAGTACACAGAATTTAGCCCTACCCTATCGTCAATCATTTTGCACATAAAGAAAGAGAACTGCATAGGGTCCGCTGGTAGAACAATAAAGTTCTTGCTAGTCGCGAATCGTGCCCATCGTTGAAAAGCCAAACTGTAATTCTTTCCAGTAGACGTCGCCCTGGATAACGCGGCAATGTTCGGAAATTTCTGAAACAAGGCCTTCAACTCGTCATCTTGTCATCCAATTTCCCGCAGCTGCCTCCATGTCTCCGAGCCGCCCACTATTAGGCCTGGAAAAATAAACAAGAAATAAACATGTAATCATTGATCATTCTCATAGCCGCAAACTTTGCCTCGTACAAATTCTTGAATCTACAGACAAAATTCAACATTCCGCAAAATTAAATGTTAATCAATCCTGCTACCTTTGCAAAAAATGGCCTTCCTATGGCAAATTAGCATGACAATTCCTATTGTATCCCGTTCCATCCTATGAAACTGTTGCTTGACGGATAATCTGTTATCCTTTGGCCATCCTATGGCTCGACTGTACTAGTAATTCATTATACCGGTACTCTGTATCATTCTAGCATGATTTCAGTTAAATACGCGTGTACATGCCGTACAGCTATCCGATGTGCAAAAATACCGGGATTGCAACACCGATCTCTCCCCGGAGTGATTCTCCACCCTCAATGCTAACATTCTGAATGTTAATCGTTGTCCAGAAAACATCTTGTTCTTTCCTTTCCCCTTCCTAATCAAACCGGCCCTGTCCGGCAAGATCCGCCAATCTTTTACTGCCTTGAAAAGATGGACACCATCTGGTGCCACATGAGTCCAATAGGGTGCAGACCTCCATAATGGCAAAATAAGAGTCCCCTTACCCTTACACTCCCTTAGGTGCTTCAAAGTTCTAATGACAAGCCTTGGGGGTGGAAGCAGCCAGTTATTCTCCCCTCCACCCCAGTCCAAACCGAAAGCATTTACGCCTCCTGTATGCGGACACCAGTACCTTGAATTAAACCTAGCACATACCGTGTTGTAATCAGAAGCGAACCTATCAATCGTATGTGGTCCCCATAAATTCTCTAAATAAACGGAAATGGACTCTTCCAGCCCCCAGTCTTCATTGTCCACTATTCTGCTATAGTAATCTGCTCGCTCATTCCCCTTTCTCGGTACCCACTGAGCTTCTAATGCCACATTATTCGCTCTGCAGAAATTATAAACCTCTAAGGCTAAAGACTGTAGGTCTAACTTCATGCTACCCTTTTCCAATATGCCACAGACATTCATACTATCTGTGAACCACTGCAGTGTCTCGTTCTGTATAAATGAAGCGAAGCTCATTAAGGTTAGAGAAATGGCTAAGTTCCCTCCATGTAGAACTTTTACATGACTCTTCCGAAGACCATGTTCCCTGTGCGATTGTCTCCCCTCGTTCACTCTGTTTCACCATAAACGCCCCGTATCCCGTGTCTGACGCATCTGAATAAATAACCTGTGTAATTTTTGAAACCCTTGTCCATTTTGACCTGTTTAATTTTGTGATATTTTCTGCCCAGAACTCCAATTCGTTTCTGGCTTCGCGTGGAAGCAATAAATATCCGTCCCATGTGACCCTGGTTTCTATGCAATAATACAAGAACCTAGACTTTAGCTGGGCCTGTTTGCCTACCGCCTGAGTCATTGACATTAACTGCCCTGTGACGTCTGCCAAATCTCTGGCAGTTGTATACCCTAGTCTGTTCTCTTTCTTCAGTATCGCATCTATCGTAACCTGTAATTTCGCCACCCGTTTGTCTGTTACCTGAACACTACCCTTTCCTACGGCTAAATCTATGACGTGTCCTAACCAGGTTTGTGCCTGCTGTGGCTCCCAACAACATTTTTCTTCGCTACTAATAAAACCAAAACTGTCTAAATCCTGTTTTATTACTCGGCTGTCAAGTAATGCTTGTTGTTTATTCTTGCTCCCTGCAATGCCATCATCGATGTACATTATATTCCTGATACCCTTTGCCCTCCAATGAGCTACCATGGGCCTAGTTATCTTTGAAAATATATATGCCCCTGTGGATATACCGAACGGCAATACGTTAAAAACGTAATAATTACTTTCCCAGCAAAATCCGAGATAAGCTCTGTGAATTGGGGATATTTCAATGTGGTGATAAGCTGACGAAATATCGAAAGTAAATAAAAAATCACCCTCATCAAAAAGCTCTTTGGCAGTGGAAATATCTTCCATCTTGAATTTCTCTTTGTAAATAAACAAATTAACATGACGACAGTCCAATACCAGCCTGCATTTTCCATCTTTCTCGGCGACTGTCAATGGATTAACTATTGCGGGGGGCTGATTCACCCGAGTAATGCAACCTTTGTTCTCTAACGCCTGAATTTGATTAGTCACAAAATCGGAATGATCTACAGCAGATCTGTTGTTTTTTAGTACAGTGGGCGGGGGATCTTCTATAAACGGTATCTTGTAACCGTTCCGAATCACATCCATCACGTAAGAATTTGCCCCGGACTCCTCCCACTTTTGCGCATGTTTAGCAAGACGACCGCAAGGCGAATCGATAGATCCTCTGATCGTCTCCGATTGGCTATCTGCATGCTGTGACTCGGTGCCATGCACTCGAAAGACCCCCTCTCCCGAATACATTGTATCGAAATATATATCCTCGCCGCTCTGAACACCTGCCCCTAAAAACAATGTATCTGATACCCGCGTCCCTTTAAATCCTACGTTTTCCGCAGGCTCGAAGCCCGCCGTCTGGGCATTTTCCTGAAAATCTACTTTCTCCCCATCAACCAGTATATCTATGATCTCCCCATCATAACCGTAATAAAACAAAGGATTACTTATCTGATTAACCATGTTGGCGGCCGCCCTCTGTTTCGCCACCTCCGGACAATTAATCCTATAATGCCCAGGCCGTGAACACGCAAAGCACACAGGGGGCCTGGCTGCCGCCCCAGGTATTCCCGCCGCCGGCACATGCTGGAATCGAATCGGCGCCGCTCCGGGGAAAAATCCGCTGCCCCCAGTGAAAGCCGGACTCGCCGTTGTAAAGGCACCACGGCCTCCCCTGCCTCGTCCTCGGCCGCCTGCCCCGCGACCCTGTTGTTGCTGGCGTTTTGCCTTTATGCCGGCCCTTGATTCGCTCTTCCTAATGCGTTGCTCGTCCTCCTCGTCCGAGGCGAGATCCTCCTGCATATATTCCTCCACCACCCTCCACCCGTATTCCGACTTGTCTGCTAATAAAATGTGCTTTTGTCGCTGTTTGATTTCTTTAATACCCAGATCCAGCTTGCCGATCGCTTCTTCGCTTCGCCCCCCGGTCACGTCGTCACGAGCTTCCTCCACATTTTGGAGAACCGATTCGTTGAACTTGTACTGCTTCTCGTTGCCCTTCTTCTTAAACACGTATGACTTGTCGATCGTAGATTTTAGCCGCTTCATCTCTGAAACTTGCTCGGAAGCGCGCCGTTTATTAGCGTTCTCCATCACCGACATCTTTGTTTCTATTATAGTCCCCATCATGCCTAGCATATCGTTGTTGTTTTGCTGCATAGCCTTCGCGATTTCCTTTGAAATTAAGTCCGAAAGCACAACTGTATTTCCGCTTCCCGGGCGCTGATCCACTTGCAGCACTGGGATATTGCCACAGCCGTTCCCCGCTACATTAATATCGTCCGAGTTCTCGTCCGCCATGCTGCTACAAAACCTAAAAAACTCTAGCATAAAATTTGATGTGTTGCACGCTTGAGAATTCACCCTAGAATGATCCGACCAGTAGCCGCTGCTACGAATAACCGCATGGCTCTTAGCCACGCCCCCTTTTCACGTGCCCCCATGACGACATTTACCCGAATCATACAAACATCAATTTTCGTCTCCACTTCATGCCTACACAAATTACATTTGTCGTGTGTGTGGGCAAGCGTTGTCCCGTTTGGAGCCCACATGGTTTGTTTTGGTTGTAAAGATTTATGTTATCGCCATACCTCGTGTGCGGAATGTTCACTATGGGATTCTGCTACTTGGAAGAAATATGCCCAAGCCCGTCGTGCTTATTTGTTACATGCGTCTGAGGATTCTAATCTATCGGAGGTCGATAGACGACTCTTAGAAATTTCCCTTGTAAATGACATGAAAGCCAATGAAGATCTTGACGGTGTTGGCTTAGATGTGTCTCATAAATTTCAGAGCCCAGGTTCGTCTGTAAATATTCCCCCCCGTGGTACTATTCTACAGGAAGATAATGTTCAATTGCTAGACAGCTTGACCTCTACCGGACTCGCATTGTCTGGAGTCCCTGCCAAACTGGCTCCATTGTTCGGCCCAACAAAGGCTTCTCGAACCAGGTCGGCCTTGCTTGAGCATTCTATTGTCCCCATCGGACAAAAGAAAGCTACTTCACCACATGTTATTTCTCCTTTGCCTATTGGTTTATCACACATTTCTAAGAAATCCAAAGGAAAGAAAGTCAAGTCGGCTTTACCTGAGCGATCCATTGTCTCCATCGGACAAAAGAATTTGACTTCACCGTAAATCTAGGAGAAGGTCTATAAACCTTTTCCTAATCTTGTACGTCTATTGCGGTTAAATAAATAATATTTTCTGCGATAAATTTTGTCTGATATTTTATCCTGGTTGTTCCTAAAATTTTGTCTCTCGTGGGGTCAATTTTTGAACTCGTTTAGACCCTCACACGGTTTGCTACCGTCAGCCACTTGTTTCAGTGTCTTCGGACGTTAGTCGCTAAAATAATTTGCTCTTGTCGGAGTTTTTCAAAATTTTAGCCATGATTTTTTCTATATCTTGGAATGATCGTCCGTCGATGTTTTCTAAAAGTGGATTTGAAATCCCACGCTTAACTATGAACACGGTCTGCGTGATACTAGACAGTGTGTATTCAATTTTGCGGTCTCCACAACCAACAATGGGTTTCGGTCCGCTGTGTTAGTATAAATTGAATGTGGGACTTTGTACATGTTGTATGATGGTTTGACTTGTTCAGACTTGTTCCGCTTTGTTTGGACAACAAGGATTCTGTCGGCCGGTGCTTTGGTGTGGGACCTCCCTTTGAAAAGGTAATGTCCTGGACAAAAGTCTGACAGTGCAAGTTTCAGCTGATCTTTTGTCAATTATGTTTCGTGAGATATCGG
>JAVTVY010027575.1:0-113150 GCA_036873755.1 Hanleya hanleyi
CATTGATTTTGAGCCAACTACATTGGATCAACTTCGTTGCGATACCAGGATTTTTGGTCGCAATTGATTTGCTCATTCAACCCAAATAATCTTGGCTGGAAAGCTCGATTACATTGGCTCGGTCATGTTTGTATCCCAAATTTTTTGGGCCAAAACCGACCAAGTTTTTGGGAGGGGGTTCGACCCAATCATTTCTTAACAGTGTAAGAAATTGATATTGCTACGGTATTGACATTTGTATCCACACATTCTGACGATATCCATTGCGTACACGCTCGATGGAGAGTTAAAGGCGTACAGATTTATATACTATCACATTTCTGGATATTATAGAATTATTTGGATCACTTCAGTAATATTCCGTAATATATAAGTTCTATATAAGTTCGCACTATAGATGAGCATGTTTGTGTTGTGAAAGTGTTAGTTGTCAAGAACATGAGTTTGAAGAGAGGTATGTTAAATGCTAGATGTGTTTGAGGCGAGATAAGTATGGCATAAAAGAGTCACTGTGAAAAAGTCGTTTGCACATTATTGTCTCTTGCAACTGAGAGAGATGTGTTCGTGAGGCTATAGTCCGGTATTACAGGAAGTTTTCTTTTCGAGAGAAGGTTACGATTTTCTCAAGGACAGAATAAGTCATGTATACATGTATGTGCCAGATTTTGCTATGACATTGTACTGATTGCTGGAGATCGTACGGTAGTGGCATAGGTCTACGTTTGTGAGGGCGAATTATCTCCTTGAATCTGATCCGGGTAAATCCAGCTTGTTTATACGGTGGAGGTATTGTGTATGAAAGGCTGGGTTCCACTGATAAAACAAGAATAAGAGAAACAATTGTCTTTTGTCTTCGGGATATACCATCTGTCGTGTGGGACGGAATGTGGGTGAGATAGGGCATTCTTCTTTTATTTTGATTGATAAAGAGACGTGGTATGTAGTGGCAATCGAGGGATCAATGCTTGGCCACCTCACCTCACACTTTGGAAGATCTCAATTTTGCGGCCTTCACCCCACTGGGTCACTCCGAAAGACCCGAAGCAATGTGGCAATGTAGTTGGACGGCCGTCAGCTCAACGATGGCATAGTTTGGACCAAGGAAATTGCGATTCAAAGGAAAGCAAAAGCTACACGTCCTTTGCTGCTGTCCTCATCAACATCATTGTATTTCAGATCAAAATCGTCCAATTTGAAGTGTAACTTACAGTTGCAACTTTGGTTTCTTGGTGTCTTGATGTTCCGGCAATGTTCCAACCTGAAAGAAAGTATGAATGGTTATGGTTCATCTTGTGCTTCAGTTTTCATCGCGGCCATAATGATGAGGAATGCTGATCCAGAGCAGGTTCAAGAAGAAGTGTTTTTATCTGTAGAAAACGGTACCAATAATCAGAATTACTTACGCCAGAAAGTTTCTCAACGGAAAAGGATTGTTTACATCCGTTTTCCATGGCTAGGAACTTTGACATCAACAATTTCTTCCAGAAAACAGGCGCAGCTCGAATCCCGTGCATTTTCGCTTCTTCGCCAATAAACTGCGAATGATGTGTTGCTAACAACATACCGTATCCATGCTATCAAGACGTGACGTCAATTCGACGTAACAATATCGATTCCACGTCATGTCGAACTGCGCAACAATGGGACGTCACTGTGAATAACGATGCCGTATTTTCGCCGTCAGACGTTCTGATGTAATATTGTTAACCAATATAGGCATGTGAATGTGAACAATTCATGTGAATAATGAATGCCAGTAAATGATGATACGACCTATAAATGTGCTGCTGATAATCTTAGAGACACTGGTGACTCTATAATATACTATACATCACAGTACATCTGTATCTGTCATTACATACTAGACAGGTTAATATTTCATATAGATTTGTATATACGGACTTTGCTGTTACTACTACTGTTATGTTTTTGTCTTGTGTGTAATTGCCTTTGGCCCTCTGTGGCATATCTGTGCAAATAAATGATTCTGATTCTGATTCTGGTCGACGTTGGTCAAATTAACATACAGTGTAAGCGTTTTTATAAATGTGAAAATATTATACATTTTGAAGTGGAACGATTGCATCTCTAATAATTACAAGTTATCAATTAACAGTCTCGCAATTTTAGTTCCTATATTTGACAATCCATGGAGATATCCAACATTTGCCTGTCTGATCGGCAAGGTTGTCTGACGACCATTGCTCGATTTAAATATTTTCTTCCAAATGGTTTGATTTACTGAACGAACCACTATATCAAACAATTCTCGAATGCGCTAGGCACCGACATGTCGAGTATGCCTATTGTATTCATCATCTCTAACCAATGGTTCCTGTGACAAAGCTGTACGGGGTATAGGCCTACAGACCTGCATTATGGAGCACGATTGTACCCAATTGTTGAAGATCTATCTGCACACATGTCTCCGTAACATCACACACGTCTCCGTACCGATGACATTCCTCATGGTGTACGGATGATACAAGACTAAGCGTGAACGTATCACAGTACAGAGTTTGCGATGCGACATTCCATATGCTACAGTGTCTTTACTATTATTATCAGAGTTGCCATTGCAAATAATAAATATACATGACGGCATATTACAAAAATAGAAACAAGTTAATTCTTCGAAGTTCACAAGCTGTTTATACTCGATGAAAATAGACCGTCACTTCTCTCAAAACCTATTGAAAGTAGTTTACATAGGCTAAACTCCTTTAGCTATTACGTTTGTGAAGCTATATTAGAGTAAATTCCTGGCAACACTAAAGCACGGTAAAATTTACATCAAAAATTTAGTGTAGATATCGTTAACCAAACAGCTTGAATATTGTTTTGACAGACTTTGTCAATTAGACCAAGATATTTACTTTTCAGTGAGCACGATGTCCATTTGTCGCACACAGATTGACAATGCAGATTTCTATAGGTGTGTGCAACTATGGCATTTCGATTGGGGTGATCCAGAGGAATAAAGCCACGGGCGTTTCTGATTGATTGGAGCTCCGTACCGGTACTGATAATATATGCATTAAAACAACGGCCCGAATGCATATCTGGCGATATACAAGCGAACGTGTGGATGGTATTTATCCTAAAGATGACGACTTACCATGGTTCCAAAATTTCTGATACAAAAGATACATGATTCGGATTGGAACCATTGGTTCCATCGTCTTCTATTTTGGTGTTACAATTAAATCAGATCAAATAACTTTCAAAATTAGTTATGTTAAATTCTTTTACATCTTTTAATAAACAAAAAACATTTAAAAAATGAGGACATTTGGACTGGGTTGTAAGTCAGTTATAATTTAAATATGCCATTCAACCGATTTACAGAATCAACCAGTCATAAAGTGAAGAAAATCAATGCTTTTGAAGCGGTCACGTTTTTCGGATTTATTTTAATCAATAAACATGACAGTTCATTTCTTCCGTTTTAAAAATATATTGTAAGAATATGAAAGCAGAAGTTACGTTTGAATGGGCGAAACTGTTAAAGTTTGTGATGCCAAAAATTAATAGCAACAGTGATGTGTAACAGCGTCGACTGAGCCTTGAAACTGGGCTACAGTTTGCTTTTAGGTCTCTTTAATATACGTTACCAAGCACTTTATACACACCTGATAGAAAAGACTATTTCTACCATTACACCATCATCATTGTACAAATAGCAAGCGTCAAATCCGACATTCAATATTCAGCCATCGTCCATAAAATAATTTCCGCGTCAATAATCGAAATACCTAAGTATTTGGTATGACAGTTAGCATCAATTCCAAGTGTGTATGAAATAAAAATAATAAAAACACAACTTGGTTTCCTACAAGATAGAAGCGATCAACAGTTTCCAATGATGTCAGCAGGACTATAGTCTGTTTTTCTTAGATAATCTTGCTGTTCATACTCTCGGGAGGAGAGATCATCTTCTTTTCAGGACCGGAGCTTCATCAGGGCGTTCTTCACGGAGTTGAATGCGGACACATGTACCGGCAACCAGTGACACTTGTGGTGTAATCGTCCATTCAAAGAGGGGAGCAGCAAGATCTAATATGGTCTCGATAATTTGTGAAGCCTGAAAAAGGATTCGATATCTCTTGTACACTATGGGGTCGGTCAGCCCCTAAGAGCCTCTACCCGCCTTCTCCAAGAAGGGAACAATTTTAGGTTTCAGCTCAAGATTACACTGATGAAGCCTCAGTAACATCTCCCGGCATGTGATTGGCCAGTGAGCTTCCTTAGACAACTCGTCACAGAACCAATCACAGATTGCTTGAATGCATGCTGCCCCGCTTCAGGCTACGGGGTAAACACGTAACTGATCATATTTACATAATACTAATCATTTCCTTGGTAAGTATCAAACTTCTTCGTCAAGAAATCATAAGTCACAGTCCAGACAAGAATACACTCTACAGCATGATATTGAGGATATAGGGCCATAGCTCTGGAGAAAATCATCAAAACGGGTAATACCTACATGCCCTTCACCAATTAATAAGAGACAAGGAAGCGTTATAACATAGACTGATGGGTAATTCTACCGAGCTGTATCAAATTGTCTAATAAATAGTGCACTCATTATATCCCCGAGATGAAGATCACACGGCTGGCATTTTTTATGATTTTTTTTTTTCGTGAAATATCAGGATTTTTCTCTTTTTGTGTGTGTGGATTACGGATCCTCAGATCGTCTTGCCATTTCTGTATGAAACGAGTTTGCAGATATGAGTTTAACATATACTAGATCTATGAATAACTATAACGGGTTCAAAGCTGAAAAATCTGAAGCTTCCACCGTTCAGAAATCTCCAAATTATGCCTTTACTTCAACATAAACAGGTGCAATCCTAACGACGACCCCTAGTTAAGTCCGTATATCGTTTGAAATCCTACCAATTACATCCTCCATCGCGGCGACACTCAATCGGGGGATATTAAACAAAGAAATTTCAAAGAAACAGGTTCGCCATTCTTAAAGGGGCGGTCGATGCCCAAGTTCGCATTCGAATTCATCTGTAGAAAAACAAATGGCTAAGAAAAAAAGACACACGTTATAGTAAATTTGGCTAATTTGCACGTAACTGCCGGAATCACCCAGGCCGGTTCAGACGAAAACAGAACAGTCAATTCAAGATTAGCTCAATAAAGACAACAGATTATCAATAAAACGTGACTGGTAAACCGTCCTTATTTCCAAATATTATGGATGGATCGGAGATTGATATAAGTTGTTAATGTTATTCTCAAATGTTGCACAAATTGTCGCTCTGCAAAGCTCGAGTACGGATGAACTGCTCAATACACAAAGAGAAAATATACCCTGCCGCAGTACATACAACTGATTACTATTAGATCAGAACATTTCTCGTGGCAGGGTCGTTTCTGTGAAAAGGAATCAGTCAAGTTCGGGCGGAAACAGATGTCGCGTTTCCGTGAATGTTTACATTAAAACCAGACTGTCTACTACCTGCTGTCTGGCAATAATAAGAACTGTGTTAGAGATTTCACACCGTAGGTCTGCCGAACAGCTATTTTTAACCAATCAATAATTCTACTAACATTGCCATTCCGCCAATCGGGCATTACTCTTCACGCGCGCAATGCAGACTCGCTAGGTTTAGCAATCTTCACTGGAGGCATTGTTTGACAAGAGGCGTGACTGGTATCCACAGATTCAATTTACTGTATTGCAATATGGAAGAGTGATACTGTCAGAGTTTGGTGCGCCGTTTCGTAACATGACTTTCTTTGGAGAGAATTGAGAAACCGAGTTGAGAATATACTCATAAACCAACTTGTGTCGGGACACTAGCTACTTTATGAGGGTAAGTTGAGAAGCATTGAAGCGAACAACTATTCAAATATGACAGAAACAGTATTGGGTTTTGTTGTGTTTTTACTGTCGAAATATCAAAAACCAATTTTTGTACGTTTTTGCGGGCATTTATTATAACACCGTTGTCATGATATATTTTCATGGTAAATTTTCAGTCACCATCATTTAATATATAAAAATATAGCTTTTCGAAAATGTGTATATCATACATAAAATTTAGAAGATTTGTATATATATACCGATATGTAAGGTAATAGTATCAGAGTTTATAAATAAAATAACAGCATCTATACAGATATATCACAGACCAAACCAATGAACTATAATCTCAGATTATTAAGGGGAAATATCAGTCAGCAAAGAACCTGACGCTTCAGCGAGGATTTGACCCTTTGAAGTGCAGTTTAACTCCCAAAATGAAATATTACATATGAAAGAACTTATTGGTATCATAGAGACACTATCTTGTACGCTCAGAGTAATTGTGGAACACTGTGTCTTCGGGTTATTGAATGTCTCTCATCTTGAAGTACATGTAGTGTAGTAGTGAAAAATCGTCGATATCGACGTGAAAACTGCACCTTTTTTATCTCACAAAAACATATCTCATATCTTATCGTAAATATACGAAGCCAGCCCAACACAAAAGTCTTTTCCACGAAATATTCGTGGTGTCAATGGATAGTTGTTGTTCAAAGAAGGTTTTGGTTATGGACTGGTTTCATATCTTTACGGAGAGAAAAAGGTGTCGTATTCACATCGAAATTGACGATTTTGCACAAGTGCACAACTTTAAGATGTTGTTGTTCAAGAACCCGAAAACCCGGTGTCTCATGGTTACTCTGAGCATGCAACCAGATAGCATTTTCCATACGATAACTGAAATTTTCTTTCATACTCAATATTTCATTTTGGCACTTAAACTGCACCTCATTGAGGGACAAATCTTCGCTAAGCCGCACCAGGTCCTTTTAGCAACAACATCCAATAAGATTTCTCACAGAAGCGCGAAATGAAAGTTTAAGTTATCGATTTCTCGTGGCTTGCGTTGCTTGTCGATTGCATTTTATTTTGACAGAAATTTATCTTAAATATCGTCGAAAAATTTGTTGTTGCTAAAACTGTGCTGACTGATAATCCCCCTGTTGTGGGATTACAATCACGAGGTTCTAGACAGTGTATCAGCCTTAATTATCTAGATTATTCCTCATTCTTTACACCACATGACCTAAGACTTAAGAGTGTTCTCTGAATTAACATTTATCCCAACCATCTCGTATCTACATTGAGATTTCGATTCCCGCTTTCGAATATGACGCACAAAATCCTGGATTGTGTCAAATGTCAAGAGCACGGCAGTACCATCAAGGTTCATTCGGCCAATTTTGTTGTTACAGTGAGAGTCAAAGTAACGAAATCTTCCCTGACTGTCCTTCATAATAGCTCCACTGACATTTCCCACAGTAATGACGACTCCGTTGTATTCCCGTTTGAAGATAGCGTCCAATGCTATATCCATAGCCGTGTCACCGAGGTCAGTCTGCACTGCGCATGATCCGCTGGTGGCGCGGACCTGGCCGTAATACTCCTCAGATTTCGACAATGTCATAACTTGAGTGAGTTCGTAACCTTTGGCGAACCACTTTGTGTCATCACTTGGGACGGGCACTCTGCAATAGCTCTGATCTCCCGACGGGATCTCGTGTAGGGCGATTCTGGGGTCAGTGGACTTCCGGCCTAGGCAAGTGATTAATTCCCCGTGAATTCTGTCGCCAAATCTTAGAATGGCATCCAGATCTTTGGTTCTCCATGTGTCCACAGGTAGGGTTTTGGACACCATCACGGCGCTGAGAGCCATTGACGTACACTGAGTGCCACGGTATTGGGACAGACCACGTCGTCCAGACTTTTGGTGAAAGCTGGCACAGATGGTTTCAGAGGGATCAGGAGATATACGATACTCCTGAACATTGTCTGAAAAAAGGGAACAGAAATATAATCAGTGTTTTACACAAATATTATATTAACATGCAATATTTGAAGAGGGAATATATCCTTCCTCTTCAAAGATGTCCAGACCGGAATTGAGTGAACAATTCATTCATCGTCTAGCAATTTAACCATGATATTGAGTACTGACGAATAATGCGAAAGAGATATTTAATCAAAAAAAATCATAACCCCTCTCATAGTTTCCATATTCCTTTACCGGCGTTCTTTTAATAATAATTTCGTTATACATTAAGGACTGAAGTCAGATAATTTTATGCAGTTCTGAAATATAAGGGTCCTTAATAATACCTGGTTTTGTTGGAATTTTCCGTTTGATCTCTCCAGTAACAACCTTCCCTGTGATTAGCTCTCCAGCACCGATCTCTCCAGTCAAACTCGACAGAGACGAAGGTTTGAGATTATTGTTGCAATCAACTTGTTTGGGAATAACGTTGATTTCGGAGATAGAACGGCTGAAAGCAGAGAAGTAAACCAATATGGAACAATTCGCGGACAGAAAGATGCAACCCAAAGTTTAACTGGACGCACACCAAACGGTTGAACTTAATTTTCAATTGTGCTGACAAACAGAAGCTCAACTCCAAACCAGAGAAACATCCTGACTACACTGCTAAAAATATTGGGTAGCTGCGACACAACACCAACGGTTCGACGAATACTGTGTAAAAAAGTTTGGGTATCATTGATTTTGAGCCAACTACATTGGATCAACTTCGTTGCGATACCAGGATTTTTGGTCGCAATTGATTTGCTCATTCAACCCAAATAATCTTGGCTGGAAAGCTCGATTACATTGGCTCGGTCATGTTTGTATCCCAAATTTTTTGGGCCAAAACCGACCAAGTTTTTGGGAGGGGATTCGACCCAATCATTTCTTAACAGTGTAGGAAATTGATATTGCTACGGTATTGACATTTGTATCCACACATTCTGACGATATCCATTGCGTACACGCTCGATGGAGAGTTAAAGGCGTACAGATTTATATACCATCACATTTCTGGATATTATAGAATTATTTGGATCACTTCAGTAATATTCCGTAATATATAAGTTCTATATAAGTTCGCACTATAGATGAGCATGTTTGTGTTGTGAAAGTGTTAGTTGTCAAGAACATGAGTTTGAAGAGAGGTATGTTAAATGCTAGATGTGTTTGAGGCGAGATAAGTATGGCATAAAAGAGTCACTGTGAAAAAGTCGTTTGCACATTATTGTCTCTTGCAACTGAGAGAGATGTGTTCGTGAGGCTATAGTCCGGTATTACAGGAAGTTTTCTTTTCGAGAGAAGGTTACGATTTTCTCAAGGACAGAATAAGTCATGTATACATGTATGTGCCAGATTTTGCTATGACATTGTACTGATTGCTGGAGATCGTACGGTAGTGGCATAGGTCTACGTTTGTGAGGGCGAATTATCTCCTTGAATCTGATCCGGGTAAATCCAGCTTGTTTATACGGTGGAGGTATTGTGTATGAAAGGCTGGGTTCCACTGATAAAACAAGAATAAGAGAAACAATTGTCTTTTGTCTTCGGGATATACCATCTGTCGTGTGGGACGGAATGTGGGTGAGATAGGGCATTCTTCTTTTATTTTGATTGATAAAGAGACGTGGTATGTAGTGGCAATCGAGGGATCAATGCTTGGCCACCTCACCTCACACTTTGGAAGATCTCAATTTTGCGGCCTTCACCCCACTGGGTCACTCCGAAAGACCCGAAGCAATGTGGCAATGTAGTTGGACGGCCGTCAGCTCAACGATGGCATAGTTTGGACCAAGGAAATTGCGATTCAAAGGAAAGCAAAAGCTACACGTCCTTTGCTGCTGTCCTCATCAACATCATTGTATTTCAGATCAAAATCGTCCAATTTGAAGTGTAACTTACAGTTGCAACTTTGGTTTCTTGGTGTCTTGATGTTCCGGCAATGTTCCAACCTGAAAGAAAGTATGAATGGTTATGGTTCATCTTGTGCTTCAGTTTTCATCGCGGCCATAATGATGAGGAATGCTGATCCAGAGCAGGTTCAAGAAGAAGTGTTTTTATCTGTAGAAAACGGTACCAATAATCAGAATTACTTACGCCAGAAAGTTTCTCAACGGAAAAGGATTGTTTACATCCGTTTTCCATGGCTAGGAACTTTGACATCAACAATTTCTTCCAGAAAACAGGCGCAGCTCGAATCCCGTGCATTTTCGCTTCTTCGCCAATAAACTGCGAATGATGTGTTGCTAACAACATACCGTATCCATGCTATCAAGACGTGACGTCAATTCGACGTAACAATATCGATTCCACGTCATGTCGAACTGCGCAACAATGGGACGTCACTGTGAATAACGATGCCGTACTTTCGCCGTCAGACGTTCTGATGTAATATTGTTAACCAATATAGGCATGTGAATGTGAACAATTCATGTGAATAATGAATGCCAGTAAATGGATGATACGACCTGTAAGTGTGCTGCTGATAATCTTAGAGACACTGGTCGACGTTGGTCAAATTAACATACAGTGTAAGCGTTTTTATAAATGTGAAAATATTATACATTTTGAAGTGGAACGATTGCATCTCTAATAATTACAAGTTATCAATTAACAGTCTCGCAATTTTAGTTCCTATATTTGACAATCCATGGAGATATCCAACATTTGCCTGTCTGATCGGCGAGGTTGTCTGACGACCATTGCTCGATTTAAATATTTTCTTCCAAATGGTTTGATTCATTGAACGAACCATTATATCGAACAATTCTCGAATGCGCTAGGCACCGACATGTCGAGTATGCCTATTGTATTCATCATCTCTAACCAATGGTTCCTGTGACCAAGCTGTACGGGGTATAGGCCTACAGACCTGCATTATGGAGCACGATTGTACCCAATTGTTGAAGATCTATCTGCACACATGTCTCCGTAACATCACACACGTCTCCGTACCGATGACATTCCTCATGGTGTACGGATGATACACGACTGAGCGTGAACGTATCACAGTACAGATTTTGCGATGTGACATTCAATATTCCGCAATATCTTTATTATTATTATTATCAGAGTTGCCATTGCAAGTAATAAATATATATGACGGCATTTTACAAAAATAGGAACAAGTTAATTCTTTGAAGTTCCCAAGCTGTTAAAATAGACCTGCCACTTCTCATCAAAACCTTTTGAAAGTAGTTTGTGAAGCTATATTACAGTAAATTCCTGACAACTTTGCTACACTAAAGCACTGTAAATTTACATCAAAAATTTAGTGTAGATATTGTTAACCAAACAGCTTGAATATTGTTTTTGACAGACTTCGTCACTTACACCAAGATATTCTCTTCAGTGAGCACGATGTTCATTTGTCGCACACAGTTTGACAATGCAGGTTTCTCCAGATGTGTGCAATGATGGCATTTCGATTGGCGTGCTCCAGAGGAATAAAGCCATGGGCGTTTCTGATTGATTGAAGCCCCTTACCGGTACTGATAATATATGCATTAAAACGGCCCGAATACATATCAGGCGATATACAAACGAACGTGTGGATGGTATTTATCCTAAAGATGACGACTTTCCAATGGTTCCAAATTCGTGATACAAAAGATACACGATTCGGATTGGAACCATTGGTTCTACCGTCTTCCATTTTGGTGTTAGAATTGAATCAGATCAAGTAACTTTCTAAAGCAGTTATCTTAAATTCCTTTCCATCTTTCAATAAACAAAAAAAATAGCCCATTGGGCTTCAATACTCCTCGGTTATCAGGTATTGTCTACACCCAGCAATCATACATTGTACAATATCATTAGTGTATTTTTAGAACTAGATTAACAAAAATGTGATCTAGTAGAGTTGAACTACGTAGAGTTGACCGTAGTTCAACTATTGCCAAGGCCTGATGTTCTGGTAGAGCATGACTGAATTTTTAGCTCTAAATGTACTCTTTAAAAAGCTTATAATCAAATCGAGTAATTTTATCTTGGAAATGTAGATCAAGGTCAGTCATGTTCAAATTTGTTTTAGTCAATTCTAACTTAACTGCATAGCAGGGCCGTTTCCAGATCCAAATTACTTCCGGAAAACGTATGGGTGCAATAAAATCCGCGCAAAATAACAAATGTAAAAATTAAGAAAACCTGTCCCATTACCCTAGCTTTGTCCGAACCATCAAACGTCCGCCGAAAACACGGTGTCAGATATACAGTAAATTACCCGGTATAAAAACTTGAGGCCACCGATACGCGATTGCCATAATGGTCGTATCTCTACGCTGTAGAGAAATCGAAAGTAGTGCCCACGTGTTTCGTGGTTGCTGTCAAGACATTAATGGTCGGCCAGTTACAAGCGGTGTCTCGCATATAGTCCTCTAAAACATATGAAACGTTTTTACTTTTATACGTGGGATAATGGACGTTTCAGATCCACAGAGTACGCAGGGTCCCCAAGACAAACTGTCAGGCTACTGGGAACGCACTCGGGCACTGATCCTGGCCAACGAGGGAGTTCGATTCAACCTGTCACCTTGTCTGGATCAAGGAGGTTGGAAAGGAAGACCTGTAATGACAACCAAAGCAAATTAATGCAATACTGACATATAATTCTTTGAGCAGGTATACAGGATTCAAATCGTGGTAGCGTACAATCCCTGCAAAGAAGATCCCTACTCTATGAATTATCTGTACTCTTATAGTTATCATTAACCGAAGTTCAATAGGAAATATATACAAAATAGATAGCCCTAGCTATTTCGCGAGCAGGCCTGGTCACAGCCACAGTCTGGTCACGACCGGTTCTCTTGTGGATGGGTCCAGCTTCTATCTTCCTTCCCCAGGCATTTGTGATAGGGTCCAGCGTCTATCTTCCTTCCCCAGGTATTCGTGGTAAGATCCAGCGTCTTTCCCCCTTCCCCAGGTCTTCGTTCACTCCCGTATGGATGAACACTGCGTCGTGTCTCGTCTTACACGACTAGGCCCCTCCGTGGTTATGTCCGACGTGTGTCTTCCTTCCCCCGGTCTTCTTCCCTCGGGTGGTATGGACTTCTCGTCGTCGTCGTGTCTCGTCTTACACGACTAGGCCCCTTCAAGCGTTGATAACCGTCAATGGATGCGGACGGCCTGGGCACGACAGTACTATCACAGTACAAAGGCTTCTACGGCACCGGCCCGTCTCTCTGTAACACCGCAGGACTATTCAACTGCACGGCTCACCACAGCAGCAGACGGCACCCCTCGTAGGAATACACCCCCAGGCTTTAGCGACCCCGCTCACGGCGACTCACTCCGCGGCCCCGCTACAAGGACGAATCATCAAGGCTAGAGTTCACGGCTACACGGTCCACATAGGATCGGACATCGATAACACACGGTGGATGGGTAGGCACCTGGTCTAGTAACCCTCTTCCTATACTACTGTATGGGCACCTGGTATAGGAACCCTCTCTCTATACTACTGTATGGTCAACTGGTCCATGAACCCTCCTTATATACTACTGCATGGTCATCCGCAATAGATGGGCATCTGGTCAAGGATTCCCCCTTTATATACTACTGTATGAGACAGTAGTCATCTAAGATTGGCCGTGAATTACTCAATATATGTACAGGGTGGTGAGAGACTATGCTTATGGAGGCGTGAATGGATAATCGTTTATCGTACGATTGACTGGGTAGATGTATATTTATCAAGCTATAGGCTCGAACCTATAGCTTGTGGGTGTTAGCGTGAATATATTTCAACCCGTACGTTGTGTATTTAAGTACGTGTGTGCATGAATAATTGTTTAGGTAGGAACTGTGTATGATTTGCCTAGCTGTACCCTCTTCACAGAGACGAGCGTCTCCTACCGGATACAGCTTAATCGATACCATAAAGGTATGGCCATGCTATCAACAGTAACGCCGTTAGTTAATTCCCAGAGCTGAGCCTACACTACCGTGCAGTAGAGATAGGAACGACCATTGACGATAAGTGTCTATATTCTAACTCCCAGCGCAATACCCACACAACTGTGCGATACGGTTGCGATAGGTAGAGATCGAAGTAGAGTAAACACAGCCCGGACGTGTGATTGTAAGTGAGTGTAAATGTATGCAATGATGTTATAGGATTCGGCGGCGGCACTTCTTCAATTCGGCGGCCTGGTCCCGGCCCGGCGGCGGCACAAATTCGGCGGCTTGATCGCGGCCCTTCTCCGGCCCGGCAATGTATTGGATTTCTTCTCCCCAATAGATTGATGCGTCCTCTCACCTTGGAGTTTCTGCTGGTCTCTCGCGTTTCAGCGGGAGTCCGGCTTATATAGGGCTACCGCTCTTCTGTGGATAAAGGTAGAAACAGACGTCGAAGATACCAGCGCCCTCTTTATTGTCAAATTACAACACTTCCCGATCAGTTTATCTGGACTTCGCTGGATAAATATGGCTATGGAGGAACAAACCATAATTCATATCGGACGTAACTGGTAAATCTCAGCTTCCAACTCTCTCTAGTTAATTCACACGACGACCGCAAAGTTCACTGTCCCTCATCTGCATATTCTCTGAAACCGACTTCCGGATTCCTGACTGACGTCATCTACAGCGAAGCAAGCGAGCTCACCAGCATTCCTTTTCCCGTCCCGACTGATCGTTTGAGATAACTTCACCGGGATTTCCAGGCATTGTCTGTCTCCCGGATTGTTATAGTTCATTCTAGGAAAATTACAGCGTTTAATTCCATCAGGTAAGTGAACCGCACACGTAAACACAATGTTACTTTCGATTTCACACTACTCACGTATCATTCAGAAGCTGTGATTTATTAAAGGGGAACCCAAGGGGTCGTTGTCATTCTGCACTTTCGTTACACTACCCCCGCCTTCGAAGAACATGACGCCCTCGTCATGGCTCTCGTCACGCCACCAGCAGCACGGGTGTGCAGAACAGAACATATGTACAACGTATATACAACAAAATTACAGGACGACGGTCCTCTTGACTTCCTGGCCAAGTCGTCGTCACCTGAAGTGGACATCAGGTCCACAGCAGGCCACAGCTGTCTCCTGCTGGAGTCATGCATCATGCATCTGAGGCAGTAAAGCCTCAGAATCGCCCATCCTGTGTTCGTCGTCCACAGGGGTACTTGGAGGTCGGACCTGCACCACAGGTCATCCCTGGACGATCGCGGTCATCAACCATATTTCTCCGACCGTACGGTCGTGCATCTCCTGTCCACTTGCAGGCTAAAACGTGGTCATTAAAGCGCCTCGGTCGCTGGACACGACGTCCACGAGTCGTTCGTGGAGGACTCCACGTCTCCGGCAAGGCCATCTGCTCCTCCGAAAGTGGCGACTCGTCTTCAACAGGAGGATCCGGCGGTAACCCAACCTCGTAGTCTGCCAATCTCCTAGGGCGCCGAGTTCTCCGCCCACTTCTCGTCTGCCGAGGTACTGGAGATCTCACTGCGGTTGGATGCTCCACCGGATATGGAATGACTGCCGCGGGCTCCGAGTCGTTCTCCAATTCGACATCACCATCCTTCTCCGCAGACTCCGTGGTCTCATTATCCGACGTCTCTCTGGGGTGGAAGGGTTTTAAAAGATCACGATGGAATAAACGGATGCCACCAGCCTCGTCGGCGATGCGATATGTCACATCAGTCAGGGCTTCTTTCACAACAAAAGACCCTCTCAAGCAAACCTGATCACCCGGCTTGTAACTGTGAGGAAAAGTTCTCGTATCGTCCACCACCAGTTGAAACGTGGGTGCCGCCGAAGACGTTTCTGGTGGATCCTGCGGTCGGGAACCATCTTGTCTACGGCCTTCGGGGCAATACGCTCGATAATGGTCATGTTTACCGCACGTCCAGCACCTTGGTGTCCAATCTCGGTTGCCGTATGGTCGTTGTCGGCCACGCCTATGCCCCCATCTCGACCGGTATCGTCGTGGTTGTTGCTGTTGCGGTGATTCAGCGTCTCGCTGAAGCTGCTCCAATAACCGCTTCATTTCCCTCAGATGCTGAGTCTCCGTTCCCATCTTTTTCTCGGCATGAACAGCTCTGGTTGTTGCCCATGTTTCATGTCGACGATATCTCTTAAATGCTTCCAGTTCCACAGCCGCATGTACTGCCGCATCCAAGTTCTTGGGTCGTGTCTGCCAGACTTGAAATCCCAGCTCATCACCGATGGTATCCAGGAATTGATCCTTGGCTAGGGTATCCTGAACATCGTCTCCGGCGTCGGGATAGGCCAGCTGTGCCAGGCGGATTAGTGTTTGAGCCAAGCCCGGAAGGTCTTCGTCCCTCATGCGGTGTCTGGACTTCAGCTGTGCCTTGTACATATCCATCTGATTAGGCGGGGCAAATCGCTTCTCCAAGGCTTCCTTCAAGCGGTCGTAGTCGGTACTTCCTGGTGCAGACTTAAGGCTGGCTAACACCTGCTGCGCTGACCCCCGTAAAGCGACGGCTAGGTATTGACCCTGCTGTTGGTAGGTCCATCCATTGATCATGGCGCAGTGCCCGAAGTGAGCCAAATAATCCCGCCATGGCGTGGTACCATCGTAAGTAGCGGCCTTCACCATTGTCGTCTTCGGCCGTCTAGGTTCCCCCATGGGCGTGGACGCCTGCAACGGATGGTCCCATGAAACTGAAGGTGGTTCGTCCCGGCGTCTTCTTGGCGGTGATTCATCTCGCCTCGACGTCGTCCCCGATGCGGCTCCGTCACGACCCCGTTCCAGTCCGGCCGGCCCAGAATGACTGTAATCTTCAACATTCGGTTGAGTCATCTCGCCACCGGCACTTTGATTTCTCAGTATCGTCGACATCTGTCCCATCATGGAGGTCATTGACGTACACAAGACGTGGATGGCGCTACGATGGTCTTCTACCTCTCGTCTCAGGTCAACGTCAGGCTGCACATCTTCTGGCTCACGCCCCCTACTAGTTGGTCGATCTTCGGTAGCCATCTCCGCCGAAGGTTGAGGCGTCAGGTCAACCGGTGGTGCCAACAGCACCGATTCTAGTTCTTGCGTGGACAAATCAAGAAGATTTTCGTAACCCAGTGTTGCCGTCGTTGATCGTCCGGAAGCCATGCCTCTTCCCGTATCACGTCGTTCCTGTGGACTCGGCGTCGTGGACAATTTCGGTCGGGCTCCTCTTCCGTCAGATGGTTGGCCCCGGGCTCCCGGTTGTCATAACTCGGCGCCGAAATCTCCAGCCATACTCATGGTTTTCTGGTCCGGATCTATGCTATCCGCCAGGCTTGGTCTCCTTTCCTTCGTCTCCCAGAAGTTGGCCATCCCATCGCTGCCACCAGTTGAAACGTTTTTACTTCTATACGTGGGATAATGGATGTTTCAGATCCACAGAGTGCGCAGGGTCCCCAAGACAAACTGTCAGGCTACTGGGAACGCACTCGGGCACTGATCCTGGCCAACGAGGGAGTTCGATTCAACCTGTCACCTTGTCTGGATCAAGGAGGTTGGAAAGGAAGACCTGTAATGACAACCAAAGCAAATTAATGCAATACTGACATATAATTCTTTGAGCAGGTATACAGGATTCAAATCGTGGTAGCGTACAATCCCTGCAAAGAAGATCCCTACTCTATGAATTATCTGTACTCTTATAGTTATCATTAACCGAAGTTCAATAGGAAATATATACAAAATAGATAGCCCTAGCTATTTCGCGAGCAGGCCTGGTCACAGCCACAGTCTGGTCACGACCGGTTCTCTTGTGGATGGGTCCAGCTTCTATCTTCCTTCCCCAGGCATTTGTGATAGGGTCCAGCGTCTATCTTCCTTCCCCAGGTATTCGTGGTAAGATCCAGCGTCTTTCCTCCTTCCCCAGGTCTTCGTTCACTCCCGTATGGATGAACACTGCGTCGTGTCTCGTCTTACACGACTAGGCCCCTCCGTGGTTATGTCCGACGTGTGTCTTCCTTCCACCGGTCTTCTTCCCTCGGGTGGTATGGACTTCTCGTCGTCGTCGTGTCTCGTCTTACACGACTAGGCCCCTCCAAGCGTTGATAACCGTCAATGGATGCGGACGGCCTGGGCACGACAGTACTATCACAGTACAAAGGCTTCTTCGGCACCGGCCCGTCTCTCTGTAACACCGCAGCACTATTCAACTGCACGGCTCACCACAGCAGCAGACGGCACCCCTCGTAGGAATACACCCCCAGGCTTTAGCGACCCCGCTCACGGCGACTCACTCCGCGGCCCCGCTACAAGGACGAATCATCAAGGCTAGAGTTCACGGCTACACGGTCCACATAGGATCGGACATCGATAACACACGGTGGATGGGTAGGCACCTGGTCTAGTAACCCTCTTCCTATACTACTGTATGGGCACCTGGTATAGGAACCCTCTCTCTATACTACTGTATGGTCAACTGGTCCATGAACCCTCCTTATATACTACTGCATGGTCATCCGCAATAGATGGGCATCTGGTCAAGGATTCCCCCTTTATATACTACTGTATGAGACAGTAGTAATCTAAGATTGGCCGTGAATTACTCAATATATGTACAGGGTGGTGAGAGACTATGCTTATGGAGGCGTGAATGGATAATCGTTTATCGTACCATTGACTGGGTAGATGTATATTTATCAAGCTATAGGCTCGAACCTATAGCTTGTGGGTGTTAGCGTGAATATATTTCAACCCGTACGTTGTGTATTTAAGTACGTGTGTGCATGAATAATTGTTTAGGTAGGAACTGTGTATGATTTGCCTAGCTGTACCCTCTTCACAGAGACGAGCGTCTCCTACCGGATACAGCTTAATCGATACCATAAAGGTATGGCCATGCTATCAACACTAACGCCGTTAGTTAATTCCCAGAGCTGAGCCTGCACTACCGTGCAGTAGAGATAGGAACGACCATTGACGATAAGTGTCTATACTCTAACTCCCAGTGCAATACCCACACAACTGTGCGATACGGTTGAGATAGGTAGAGATCGAAGTAGAGTAAACACAGCCCGGACGTGTGATTGTAAGTGAGTGTAAATGTATGCAATGATGTTATAGGATTCGGCGGCGGCACTTCTTCAATTCGGCGGCCTGGTCCCGGCCCGGCGGCGGCACAAATTCGGCGGCTTGATCGCGGCCCTTCTCCGGCCCGGCAATGTATTGGATTTCTTCTCCCCAATAGATTGATGCGTCCTCTCACCTTGGAGTTTCTGCTGGTCTCTCGCGTTTCAGCGGGAGTCCGGCTTATATAGGGCTACCGCTCTTCTGTGGATAAAGGTAGAAACAGACGTCGAAGATACCAGCGCCCTCTTTATTGTCAAATTACAACACTTCCCGATCAGTTTATCTGGACTTCGCTGGATAAATATGGCTATGGAGGAACAAACCATAATTCATATCGGACGTAACTGGTAAATCTCAGCTTCCAACTCTCTCTAGTTAATTCACACGACGACCGCAAAGTTCACTGTCCCTCATCTGCATATTCTCTGAAACCGACTTCCGGATTCCTGACTGACGTCATCTACAGCGAAGCAAGCGAGCTCACCAGCATTCCTTTTCCCGTCCCGACTGATCGTTTGAGATAACTTCACCGGGATTTCCAGGCATTGTCTGTCTCCCGGATTATTATAGTTCATTCTAGGAAAATTACAGCGTTTAATTCCATCAGGTAAGTGAACCGCACACGTAAACACAATGTTACTTTCGATTTCACACTAGTCACGTATCATTCAGAAGCTGTGATTTATTAAAGGGGAACCCAAGGGGTCGTTGTCATTCTGCACTTTCGTTACACATACTTCACGAAAGATAGCGCTAGGCCAACCCAATAAACGAACGCAAACATCATCGTTGTTGTTGCACTGACTCTCAATGCATTACCAACAAATGGCAAAATTTGCCCGAGGGGTAACATTAAAAATTGAGATTTGCACTGGGTTATAAGTCAGATATAATTTAAATATGCCATTTAACTGATTTACAGACTCAACCAGTCATAAACTAAAGAAAATCAATGCTTTTGAAGCTGTTTTTCGGATTGATTCTAATCAATAAACACGGCAGTTCATTTCTTCCATTTTAAAAATATATTGTAAGAACATGAAAGCATTAGTTATGTTTGCATAGGCGAAGCTGTTAAGTTTGTGATACCAGAATTTTAATTGCAACAATGATGTGTAACGGCCCGACAGATCCTTGAAATTGGGCTGTCTGCTTTTAGCTTTTTCTTATACATTACCAGGCACTTTACAAACACCTGGTAGAAAGTCTCTTGGGATTTGTGGCGCCAGTTTTTTTCCTTGAATTAAAGATCGGACCCAGAGTAATTCAAATGTCTGTAGTTGAAACGTCCCTGGATCGAGCGTTGGGCATGACGTTGTCCTGAATGCTGACGTCATCAGTCACGTCATACCACAGGCAACATGGCGGTGCCCACGTCGACCTCAAAGCGGAAACATGGCTTCATAAATTGTAATAAAAATAATAGGTTATCGCTCTCAACGACAGTAAAATTGTTGGTTATATTTCTTTAAGGGGCTAACCTTTGTAATAGGAACCTATATAAAATAAGGTAAGTACTCCTTTAAGATTCAACATTCGATATTCAGCCATCATCCATAAAAGAATTTCTGCGTCAATAATCGAGGACCTATTTGGCATGACAGCATCAATCTCGAGTGTGTATGAAACAAAAATAATAAAATCACAAGATGGTTTCCTACAAGATAGAAGCCGTCAAGTTTTCAATGATGTCAGCAAGACTATAGCCTGTATTTTTCTTAAATTTTTTAGTGAATTCACAGCGTCTGAAGAATCTTGCATTGCTGTTCATATTCTCGATAGGAGGGCTCATGTTCTTTTCAGGACTGGAACTTCCTAAGGGTGTGCTCGACCACGAGTTGAATGCAGACACATGTAACAGCAACGAATGAAACATGATGTAGTCATCCATTCACAGGAGTGGAGCAGCAATAGTCACAGCCAAGAACTCGACACTCCACAGCCTATACTGATGTTGACGATAAATGGCCCGAACTCTGGGGAAAATCATCAAAACAGGGAACACCTACATGTCCTTGGTCAATTAATGGACATATAGCCTGCACAAGAAAGTATTAAACCATACACTGATATCGTCGATAAAGGGTCATATCTCCGTGGAAAATTTTTAATGAGTTAAAAAAGCCCCTGACCTTGCACATCCGCAAGGTACTACACATCAGTCATGCAAGTTTCGAAGTCCTCCATGAAGCAGCAATCGAAATAGGGACTGGACAAGCATATATTGATGTTAATGATTGACTGACGGATGGACAAGTCTCTTCTCTATGCACCCCTCTAGTTGGAGGGGAGGGGGGACATAATTACATCATCAAGTTAGCACTTGCAATGTCAGCCCCTTAAACTGCATTTATGCAATGCTGAAAAGCTGCCGGGGCATTGCAAAGGCCGAATGGTATACTGACATATTCCTATAGCAGGCGCAGTGGAAGAAATTCAACATAGGCATAGTGCCTGGGGAGGGGGTAAATCGGGGGTGAACATGGAGGGGGTTTTCTGCTTCAAATATTGATATTCAGATGAAATCTCGTCTGTTTATTTCAAAATCAACTTGTAAAACCTCTCCATCGAAAATGTCACCTTACCAATGCGTAAGTTGCTGCATCAATGTCAGGCTGATTTGTTTGAAGCTGTGGGTGCCAAACGCGGCAATTTCTTACGCAAACTAACGTTTTTTCAAAAAAAAAAGAAGCTGCTGTCATACAAAACTGATAATTCACAAAGTTAACACCAAATCCGATAGAACAAACAGTAGGAAGAAGTTGGTATTTCGCATGAAACTGCAACATAAAACTAGTCCCAATAAATTTGCACCCTTCAGAGCAGAGGGGGGATCAGGGGTACTCCCTGAGAAACGTTTGAGATATCAGACGCTTTTGACAAATTTTTTACCATTTCAAGGCACCCTTGTCACAGTTATTGGGGGCCAAAGTGATACTTGGTCCCCTTCTGCAGCTCTGTCGCACCTGTATTGATCATACCTGGTCTGCATCTACCTAAATTTGCCAATAGCAAGAAACCATATTCAGTTTGCTGAAACGCATATTACAGACACGTGCTAAACAAGGACAAGTTGGACATTGCCTTCACTGTACAAGCATTTTAAATCACCCCACACCACTAGACCCCTCCATCTTTAAACGAAATGTTATATTCTGAGGTCTTGCAAGATGACATCAACACTTCTGGTCACTGCACCACCGCACACTGACCAGCAGAAAACAGAAACAAATGGATATCAAAAGATAATATTTATTTGGTGTCTGGAGATAGCAACCTATATACAAGGAATGACCTATATACAATTGAGGATGACATGTCATGATACTAGTCTCCAGTTATGATGAACTACGATGATACTGAACTAGGTTGAGTGATAACAGTAATGAATTTCATTAATCATGATAATGAGAAGATGCTAAACTAATATTCAAATTGACTGCATATACCCAACTGAAAGTGAGAAATGCACAGCAATTCTTCATTTCAAAATGGTTAACCAGATCTGAATTCATACCATTTACCGGAACCTAAATTAGATAAAACCCCCGAATTAGAGCTGACGATTCTCCCAAGTTGAGCAAAATTTGCCCCACTTTGCTTCTTCTGAAGCCTGAATTCACCAAGTATCTTTTATACAGGACATTTTTTATCTGTACATGACTGCATAGGATCAATATTTTAGAATTTGAAAACTATTTATCCCAAATTAGTCTTTTTCAGTACTCAAATCTCCAGTTAGGCCTTGCTAACATCAACAGCCCACATTATTGGCATACAGATTTTTATGGCACTTCTCTATATAGTCTACAATTTACTTGTAAAACTAAAAATTGATCTACCCAAACCAGAAGATGGGTTGTTTTGGTACCAGTAACTGTAAACTTTTTTTTAAAATTTCCTAAAGTGTGTAGTGTGGCCACAACTGAAAACTCTGCTGCCGAGTATATTTTGTATTGGATTCTACAAAAACATAACCCAGTTACATTTCTGTATACACATATAAAAACAGGGCAAAACTACATCGTTAGTTGAAACCATGTGCACACATAACCATATCATTAACAGCTGAATAACGATTCTGTTTCCCCATTTTGAAGGTGCAGATTATGTGTGATCTGATAAATTTGGTAGACAATTGTAGTGTCTCATCCCATCAAACTTCATCTATAGATTCATGCCACTTCTGACATCATTTTGGTGGTGGATCTCATGCTCTATGGATGATGGCATCATCCAATGAAATTTCAGCCAAAGTTAATGAACCTACTTCTGGCATGCCACACCCTGTTGCATTACAACGCATAAAAGAGAAGTGGGAAGAGGCCGACATACTGACAGAGCCACATGACTTGACAGTATAGTCTTCTGGTTAACCTATTCTAAAGTAAATACCAAGAATCTAAAGATTCGTGATATGTGTTGTATCTCAAGTACACTTTTATTGTACCTGTTCATGTGGCAACTTGGATGACATGACCACATACCAAGCGGTATTAGATACAAATCTAGAGAGCTATGATGGAAATGCTATGACAACTCGTATATTGCTAATTGGTGAGCTGTGTCACTGTGACAACTCGTACACTGGGGATTGGTGAGCTGTATCGTCGTCAAATAAAAATGACGGCATTTAACACAAAAGACTAGTCTGTAAGGCCCGATGTTGACCCAGCATCAACTTCCCACAATGCCAACATATATCAAAGACCAAAAGGTCTGTACAAGGGGTGGGCCTTGGAGACGAAACGTCCACCAGCAGAAT
The DNA here is from genome assembly GCA_036873755.1 of Hanleya hanleyi. Taxonomy (NCBI): domain Eukaryota; kingdom Metazoa; phylum Mollusca; class Polyplacophora; order Lepidopleurida; family Hanleyidae; genus Hanleya; species Hanleya hanleyi. Next base: position 23,644 of record JAVTVY010027575.1, read on the forward strand.
CTTGCCATATACAGGTAAAAATTACTGCTGAGCTTCTGTGCTCCTGTGTAGGCTGAGCTCCTGTGTACACCAATAGATTTGATTGGCTCATTCCTGTCTCATCCAATCTAACTTTTTTTTCCACTGAAATGCTTGCACATGTAATAACCTTGCTGCAATACAATTGGTTGAGAGGTATTTATCCACAAATTATAGCAAATGCTTTGGCAAGACACAATTTTGATCAGCTGGAGTCTGACATGTACGACTACTAAAGCTGTGATTTCGAAATGTTGACAAGGACATGTCATCTGTAGTTTCATAGTAATCAGCGTACACATGCTTTGGATAACTCAAAAATTAAGCTGAGATCTACATGTACATGTAGTTGCAAGAAACAGAGGTGTACCAGTTCTTTGTTACACCAATGGTGGGCACTAAAACTTGAGGCTGAATCCTGGCCCAACTGCTGATGCCCCTTTGGAGGCACTGCTCATGTGGAAACCACCAGCTTTTATCACTGCCTCTTCGTCGCCATCCCCCTGGAAGAATAACAGGGAACAATTTTACTCAACAGTCACAGTAAATGCATGGAGAATGGATTTTGTGACAATTAATATTCCCTCTCCGTCGTAAAACTGGGTTCATATTCCTTCATTCAATGAACATTGCAGGTGTTTTTCATGAGTTTTTCATGCTGATATTTGTCATTTTCCAGGAGTTTTCTAGCACTATATTACACCATTTTTGACATGATTATTAACATGGTGTTAATAGGAAAAAGATATTGGTGATCTTTGAAATTACAAAAAGTGCTTTTCCTGGAGTTTTCCAGGACATAAACCTAAGTTTTAAGCACTTTTAAGGACTTTCGATGATGGAATTGGAATTCCAGAGATTTCAAGGAGATGTATGAACCCTGATAAAACCTAAAAATATCTAGAGATAAAAGCAGACAGTATCTACAGAATACATTTCTCCATATTATAAAAAATATTTTCAATCATTTGTTCCCAGACCTTTGCACACAGCCCATTTCTACACAAATGCTTTGAATTGACCTCCAATCAATCTGAATTTGAATTCACATGTGTCAATAGAGTGGGGTCATTGATTGGCTGACCTATTTATCATGTCTCCATCCCCCCCCCCCCCCCCCCCCCCCCCCAATTCCATATACGGGGAAATTACCCCACTACAGGGGATGATGTCACACTACAGAGTTGGTGACTGGGGAGCTGATCTACCAATCGCACACACTGACTGTATGTACAGTATGAAGATGGTAATTCTAGTAAGCATATAGATTCAGAATAATTAAAAATCTAATCTAATTCAAAATTGATCAGCTTCTGACAAGTTTTCTTTTTCATTTTTCTCTGTGCGGAATACAGCAGCAGATCTTTTCCCAGATGCAACAATCAGGATTGTACACAGTAGCCTCACCAGTAATTTAGCATAGGCCTTGCCTCCTGAAGGGGGTCTTGGAGAGCTGCAGTGTTTACGGGGTTGCTCACTCTTCGCTGGCCAGGTGGGGAACATCGAGGGTTCAACAGGCAGGGGAGACTCATTGAAGTATTCATGTTTCACGGCCTCATCCGCAGTTACCCTCTTAACCGGGTTGTATGTCAAGAACCTGTACAACCAAATTGTATATATAAATTGAGGTATTTCAATAGATTCAATTGAATCTGTTAGACATTCATTTAGTTTACAGATCAATCTGATAGGGGTCATTGCCCAACCATATGGTTTACCTCCCTCTATAAAGACCATTCAATTTCTTTTGGCAGTGGGTTGATTTTTATCGGACCATTGAGCGGTGTTCATCAACCAGTAACCAAAAAACAATCCCTTAGTTTACACCATTTCTCACATTATTTCTTCCAAAGTATGGCAGATTGGAAACAGACACTGTTTACTGTGGTAAAACTGCTGAGATAAACCACTCTGGAAAAGGACGAGTCTTTACGTTTGTCCACTCAGGCATATGGTCTTCAGGGCCAATCCGTCATGGTATACATGTATATAGCTGTTTATCGCTTTGCCCCATAGGGGGTTGCTACCATTACCCAATAATGATGCCATATGACACCCTATTCCATTTAATAATGATGCCATTTGATGTTTCAAACAAATTAATTCATTCATTAGTTTAAAGGAGAAGAAAACATGTGACTAATGTATACACTGAATGAAAAATCTATCTCCCCCGTACCCAAAATGTAAGCAAATATTTTTTGCGATTTTCTCCACTCAATTAAATCGGCGTTCAACCTGCGCATCATTGTCTTTCAAGCGTGCCGCCATTTTGGCTCGTGTCGTCTAAGCATGTGACGTCACCGCTGTTCTCTAGCAGGGAAGGCGAAAATATAAAGCAGTGTTGAAAACTGGATACTGGGTAATCACGACACACACATACTCGATCAAACACAGCTTCATTTCATTTTTTATTTTATTTTATTTCGACTGGTAGATCGAAAGATACTCCAGAGATTATTCTGATACAATACCTCTCTTAGCTGTGCCTGTTGCTCCTGCTTCTGGCAAGTGTGGAGAGTCGTTTTGGTTCGGGAGCCTGACGATGTACAAACTCGGATTCAATACCATATTTTGCGTAAACATCTTCCTTGAAACAGCCTGGTAAGAAGTGCAACGAGCACAGTCTTGAGTTTACGTTTGGAGTAAAATCCTACCGACCGACGTTATGCATCCGCTGTTTCAGTACATCTGGTTTCAACATTGGAAACCGATGAAATGTCACGGTCTTTGGAAGGTTTGGATTCCCAGTTCTGTCAGAACAGTCAAATGCCACATACTGCGGCAGGATGCCTGTGTATTTGCGGGATATTGGCACACTACCACTATCAAATTATAACTGTATACAAAATACAAACTTGCAGTCCCGAGAGCTTCTCATACTTTAACGTATAGGGCGGAAGTGAGTATGAGCCCGGCTGACATCACGCAGCGAAGGCACAATATGTTTTTCGGCATTTCTGATTGGTTAAAATAGGTGCAAGCCTTTGTAATGGCGTTACTTATGAATCTGTCCACAGGCTCAGGTTTTTGATGTTTCGATATGAATAGATCGGCGGTGAAAATCGCAAAAAATATTTGCTTACATTTTTGGATACGGGGGAGACAGATCTTTCGTTCAGTGTATACATATGCTACATCAGTTACCATTATCCATTTACATGTGAAGGTAAAAATATATTATGTAGTTAAACCCTTGGCTCCACAGAATTGTTTTGTATGTCATAGTTTACAGGTGAACATTCTAAAGGATCTATGGGACAGACCAGCATCCACTCTATGGTTCAGAAAGAGGCGTCATCATGGCGCAAAGAGTTAAACACGGTTATCTACACTTCAGACCAGCTGAAAGGGTAGTGTTGGCGCACCAACGGCGCGCAAACGAAGTGCGCCAACACAAAGGTATAGCGCGCCAATGCCCATGATTATCGGCTGGCCATTGTTCTAACTCTGTTGAATGTAGTCCGTCGACTTGATTGAACACAGGCCGCGCGCTATCAGCACGGTCAGACAATGGCTGGAAGCGAGCTGCAAGAGTCAGAGCCCGCTAGTGAGGTCTTTGTTAGCGAGCGAGCTCAAGAAAATCAGTCGTGAGTCCACGTGGCGTTAATCGGCACGAAGCTAACTGTTTGCACAGAATATCTGCCTGTAATTCATACCTATTAAATAACATCAGGTATATGAATTTGTGTTACCGGCGAACAAGTGGACCTGGATCAAGCGTATTTGCATTCCATCTAAAAATTTGTAAAAGGAAATAGATTTAAGATTTATTTTAATCATAAGCACTGCTTGCAAAATGGATTGTAATTTGTGCTTCGTCGGACACCTGCTTTCAAAGTTGACCCAGACTTGCGCGTCTCACGGAATAGCTTTTCTGGTATTAAAGAATAGGTATTTGTTTATTGGAAGTTTCATCTTACGGCCGCTTCTCATACAGATGCGCAAGTTCAAGTCATTCGTTTTTATATATTCAAAAATTCTTGCAAATTGTGTTAATTTTGACCATTCAAGAGTAAATGCCCGGGATTTTACTACCGGATTATGCAGTGTATAAATATTTAATCAGTGGGACAAGAACCGATGAAACGAATTATGTAATACCCGTACCTTTTTACTAAAAATTGGTTGATTGATTTGATTGAAGTCTGGTAATCCCTTTCTGAGGATTTGTCAGCAAAAAAACAGAACTCACTCCTCTGTGAAATAGATCAACCCTCATGAAATCTGGCGTCTACACACAACCGAGCTATCCAGACGAACTTTGGTACAAGTGTTGGATGCTGTCTGAACATGCTTAATATAGCCCCGCGCGACCAGTTTGGCCCCACGTGGCTTTTCGCGGGAAAATGAGAACACGTGTTTGAAATCTTGGAACATATTACATATATTTTTTTCTAGCCCTGCCGCTGTAATGTTAATACATCCCGCTATGTTGTGTTAATCTTCGGGTTACTTTGCAAAGGACCATTGATAGCGGGAGATCATCCCCGACATCAAGACCAACATTTCATATGTGTTAATGTATACTTCCTGTCGAACAGTATAACGGATGTTATATTGTCAGCAAGAAAACAACACTGTAAAGATAAATCATCTCGTTAAGTTTGGCGTAAACAAGTGGAGAATGTAAACATAACAGTGCATTCTCTCTCTGACGGGGTAAAGCGATATCCCGCTTTCGTCCAACAAAATGCGCGTCTGTGTCTCATTTGAAAAGAAATGAAATGGCATTAACTTATTGTTTAGGTAGAAATCACTGTTATTGTTTCTTTTTTGTTATTTAGCTGGAACGATGTGTGGGCCATAAATACTTGTTAATTCTTATTTCCTCATCGGAAGTTTCGTGTGCAACCTTTAACAGTCGGGCGGTAACGAATAAAGAGCATATACAAGTATTTGTCATTCTCTATAAGGGGCTAATTGATCTGTGTATATTTTGGTTAGGCGGTTGTAACAAGACAAGCCAAAGAGACAACTAGTCTGACCGAGCACTGCATGTTGCCCCGATTACATGTATGACCTCGACTCGCTTGTGTGTCTGAATTTATACGAAGCTGTATTCATTTGAAATGTTACGTTCAACCGTTTTACTGGCCGTTCTGAAAGAGGAGGCGGCCTTCGCAATTTGCACACACCAACGTTTTATGAATTCTGATAATATATTTAGGCATACTTTAAGCTATCTTTGGCGAAACTTTTTGTTAATGAAGATTATTCGTAGTCTCAACCGAATGTTCACAAGACGGCCGAGTTTCCTTGGAGCGCAAACAAAAAATGATAGATAATCATTTACAGCATTCTTATTGAAGAAGTCAAATCTTCTATATATTTTTTTAATTACCTAGCCAGTAATTTAAACTGTAGAATAGATTGTGTTCTTGTCGTACGCCGCCAGAGGGAAACTCTTTGAAAACAATTCAGTTTTAAGCGGTGACGGCTGTTAGCTTGCAATCCGGCAAGCGCCCCAACGGGGAGCCTTTGTTTACCGCCGACATGCTTACAATGGTTCAGTGGTTTGACCGGACTATATTCTACCGGCGCGTGGCGGCAAGGGTCACATCATGGGGGTGTAATAAGTCTTGGTGATTAGGCCAGCACGTTGGCGCGCCATCAGTGCGTAAACCCTGTTCACTAATTGGAAGATTAAGCTGATCTGCACTGTACTTGTTAAACAGGTTCAATTAAACTATCATAGAATTCACACAGTTTCTGATGTTTTCTTACTTGTTCATAAGTTCAAATCCTGCATCTGTGAGGTAACTACCAAAACGCTGCCGTAAAGTATTGTATGGGTACTCAGCAAAGGTACACTTCTTCATTCCAGAGAGCTCACCAACACCTGGCCAAATCTTCTCATTTGGAGAGCCCAAGTCCTACAATGAACAGACAGAATGGAAAATGATGAACAAAACAAACATGGATGACATGTAGTGGACCTTGGTCATGAACAAGGTCTCTGTCAGATTTAGTTCCGCAACTGGAAGGGTACAGCTGTTTGGAAGGCGGGATCAGGGCTATGCCTTGATATGCAAGATATATGAGTAATCACAGGAGAATGAAAGATTGCCACTACTTTGGGCTACTTGTACCAGCTGGAGAGGCTAGAAGGACAGATACGGGTTACCACTTTGAAGGGCAGATTTGAGCTTCGGCTTGAAGGGCAGATTTGGGAGATCAACTTAAAGAGGTATAGGTTACCAGTTTGTAGGGCAGATTTGGGTTTCTGCTTGAAGGGCCGATGTGGAAGCAGATTTGAGTGATCAACTTGAAGAGATAGAAATTACCATTTTGGCTTGTGAATGGCAGATTTGGGAACCATGTTGGGCGACAAACTTGAAGAAATATATGTTACCACTTCGAAGGGCACATGTGGGCTTCTGCTTGCGAAGGGCAGGTGTGGGATCAGATTTGTGCGATCAACTTGAAGAGGTATAGGTTACCACTATGAAGGGCAAATTTGGGCTTCTGCATGAAGGGCAGATGTGGGAGCTTATTTGGGCGATCAACTTGAGGATGTATTGGAGGGCAGATTGAAACTAAGCACTGGAAGGGAGGATTGGGCTACTACATACAATCAAAAGGACAAAATTGACCAACTGGAAGGGCAAATTCACTTTACCAAGTTTAGAACAGCAGACTTGGTTCGTCAGATTAGGAGGGCAGATTCTGGTAAATGACTGGGAATCGATTGTAAAATTACAACATGTACCTTAAATATTCTATTTATTTGGTCAATTTCCGATTTCCCAGGCCATAGGGCTTTCATAGTGAGGAATTCGGCAAATATACATCCCACTGACCACATGTCAATCGCTGTAGAATATTCCTGCAAATATACAACAGAATAACAATAAAATAGTATGGCTTATGACTGTACAGTTCCAGTTTGAGAACGAGTACCTGTATAAATGAATTTATAGCATTTATGACCACCCATGGAAATGATCTACAGATCAAATAAATACAGAAACCATTTACCTATCTGCCATACATATTTTCGGTGACCAACACTGCTAATATAGCATGGTTTGTACCATACCATCTTTGTCTGGCACAGGAGGTAAATTAAAGTGCCAAACAAATTAAGCTCTCTGATGATCCATTGTGATCACCAGTGTCTGTAGAGCCTAATTTTCAAAATTCAATTTTTTTTTGTAGTTTTGGTTAGGTGTTTGTTAGTGTTAGGGTTTTGCTAGGGTATGTTTGTTTGGGTCATCATGACCGTGTGACCGATAAGGTTAGGTGCGACGTTAAACTCCAAACAACCAACCAATCATCTGCGAACAGCGCATGTTTCAAAAAGTATGATCATCAACTGGAACCCATCAGATTTTATAACGTAAACATAATCTATGTAGCCAACATCAATTATTATCCATTGATGTTTATCCAACATCAATTATTATCCATTGATGTTTATCCAACATCAATTATTATCCATTGATGTTTATCCAACATCAATTATTATCGATAGATGTTTATCCAACATCAATTATTATCCATTGATGTTTGTCCAACATCAATTGGTATCAACTGATGTTTATCCAACATCAATTATTATCCATTGAGTTTATCCAACATCAATTATTATCCACTGATGTTTGTCCAACATCAATTACTATCAACTGATGTTTATCCAACATCAATTATTTTATCAATTGATTTTTACCCATCATCAATTATTATCAAATGATATTTACTCAGCATGAATTATTATCAATTGATGTTCAGGAGAAAAGTGTATCAGAATAATGAGAAAATAATATGAGTCTAATTCAGAGGAGTGAGTGAGTGAATATGATTTAACGTCGCTTTCAACTTTTTTTCAGTCATATCACAGCGTTCAGTCCTGTTCCTTTTCACATCCGGGAACCACACGGGTGGGGTCCTATTCCTTTTCACACCCGGGAACCCCACGGCTGCCTCAGTCGCCTCTTACGACAAGCTGTCTGAGGAGCTGAGGCTTATTCTTACCATGACCTGCGGTGTGCACAACGACATCCCAGGTCAATCCCCGGAAGCCTCACGGGGCCTAATTCAGAGAATAGAACATAGCATCATTAATATCATAGTAATCCATTTCATATTAACCCTTTCACTGTTTAAAGGTGAACTGCAAAGCTTTTAATTTTATCTAAATTGTTGCTTAAATAGATCTTGTCTTATGTGACATAACTATTATACGTTTTGGGGGCAAATGTAGTTTGCGAAATTGTGTTAATAACAATATTTAAGTTATCCTGTTATAAATCCGTCTTGAAAACTTGCATCGCTTGTCTTTCTTGGTTTGTAGAACGTTATGACGTTATAATGGTCCCCTTCATTCAAGTTTTATTCAAATGTGACGTCATGCTACGTCGGATGAATGAACGAGGACCACTATAACGTCATGACGTTCCAAAAACAAAGGGAGGCAAGCGATGACGTTTTTAAAAGTTCTGGCTCTCGGTATAAGTTTTGACTTCTCATATACCCAAAATAAAACAATAACCCACAGAATTATTACCACACATAATTTCAACAACTATAGAAGTTCCTTTTTTATGACATTTTAACAGAACATTGGAAAGCTTTTCAGTTCACCTTTAACCTGGCTTCACCTGCCATGTCGTGGCCTTTACAAGAATATTGTACACTTAAATGTGTCATCAATGCTTTGATGTCGAAATAATAGGAAATGGCATTTGGGGATCCGCCGATAATGACGGAATTCCCTTCTCGTTTGATCAGCTTGTCTCTCAATGCACAGAAATAAGCCCGCCGATGTAACGGTGCTGCCATAGAACGACTACAAACATGGAGGTATGCTGCACGTCATAAACAGAATGAGGAGAGAAAGCAGTGACGTGCAGTGCACTTCATCAACAGCGAAAAGGTTAAAATCTTTCAGTATGTTGTCTGATTTTTAGCCCACCATCACCAGATGGTGGGCTATTCAAATCGCTTTTCGTCCTTGGTCCGACGTCCGTGGTCCGTCCGTCAGTAAACAATTCTTGTTATCGCGATTTCTCAGGAACTACTTTATGGATCTTTCTCAAATTTGGTACACAGGTTCCCCTTGGGGTCTAGTTGTGCAAGATACCCTTTTTGGTCTGATTCGAAAATCCAATATGGCCACCAGGCAGCCATCTTGGATTTCTCCATGAAACCTTGTTATCGCGATTTCTCAGGAACTACTGCATGGGTCTTTCTCAAATTTGGTACACAGGTTCCCCTTCGGGTCTAGTTGTGCAAGATGCCTTTTCTGGTCCGATTCGAAAATCCAATATGGCCACCAGGCAGCCATCTTGGATTTCCCCATGAAACTTTTCTATTGTCATTTCTCAGGAAGTACTGCATGGATCTTTCTCAAATTTGGTACACAGGTTCCCCTTAGGGTCTAGTTGTGCAAGATACCTTTTTCAGTCCGAATCGAAAATCGAATATGGCCACAAGGCAGCCATCGATTTCTCAAGAACTACTACATGGACCTTTCTCAAGTTCGGTACACAGGTTCCCCTTGGGGTCTGATTTTGCAAGATACCTTTTCTCGTCCGATCCGAAAATCCAATATGGCCACCAGGCAGCCATCATGGATTTCCCCATGAAACTTTATCGTCATTTCTCAGGAAGTACTGCATGGATCTTTCTCAAATTTGATACACAGGTTCCCCTTAGGGTCTCGATATGCAAGATGCCCTTTTCGGTCCGAATCGAAAATCCAATATGGTCACCAGGCGGCCATCTTAGACTTCCCCATGAGATTTTGTTATCATGATTTCTCAGGAAGTACCGCCTGGATCTTTCTCAAATTTGATACACAGGTTCCCCTTGTGGTCCAGTTGTGCAAGATACCTTTTCTGGTCCGATTCCAAAATCCAATATGTCCATCAGGCGGCCATCTTGGATTACCCCATGAAACATTGTTATTGTGATTTCTCAGGAACTACTGCATGGTTCTTTGTTAAATTTGGTACACAGGTTCTCCTTGTCGTCTAGTTGTGCAAGATACCTTTTATGGTCTTCGAAAATCCAATATGGCCAACAGGTGGCCATCTTGGATTTTCCCATGCAACTTTGTTATCGTGATTTCTCAGGAAGTACTGCATGGATCTTTCTCAAATTTGGTACACAGGTTCCTTTTATGGTCTAGTTGTGCAAGATACCTTTTTCGGTCCGAATCAAAAATCCAATATGGCCACAAGGCGGCCATCTTAAATTTCCCCTTGAAACATTGTTATCGTGAATTCTCAGGAAATATTTCATGGATATTTCTGAAATTTGATACACAGGTCCCACATGGGGCCTAGTAGTGCAAGATACCTTTTTTGGTCCAATTCGAAAATCCAAGTTACGCTTCAAATTAATACAGTATTCTCGAGTTGTGACATTGCATCACAAGAGTCGGCAGATCAAACGGTGGGGCAAATTCTATATGTTGACTATAGAGAATATCCATACCTTCACCCTCCATATCAAGGAGTTCAAATAATTCGGAATTAAAATGTATTTCTTCAAATTTTAAATCAGTTTTCTTCAGTCCATGCAGTAGCAAGTGAACTGCTCCACCCTTTCGTCTGCTGGCGGGTCGGCTACATGAAGGGACGTCACTCTTGTGACTCAATGTCACAACTCGACAACTGTAGACTACTGCATGTTTCGATCCAAAGGAGATAATCAGGATTCAGGCACTTTCGAAGTTTCAACATTACTGCGCGGACCGGATCCCTTCAGTATTAAGTATTGTACCATCTTACTATTTTCGAGCATGGTATCTTTAAAGAGATATCTTAAACTAGCCCAGTAAACAGAACAGAATTAGCATTCGTTCCTAATTATAAAATGTTTAGTATGTTTCATAGCTCATGCCAAAGTGTCAAAGAGATTGGTCCTCGCTTCCAGTACCCAATGATGCAAAAAAATAAATAAACTAGAGGTTCCGCTTTGACCCTTGAGATGAAGCCTATGCTGGTTGTTTTTTTAACAAAAACATACGTCTCCCCCATCCTCCCACCCTGCCTTGAATGGGCACATTATTTAAGGGAAAGTGCTATAAAATGAATGCAATAAGTATCTTAAACAAACCTGCGTATCTAAATATATTAATTACAAAGAAGCGATACAAGTAGATGAACGGATGGACAGACACCGGACACGGATGCATGCATGCACACATACACCAAAACCTGATCAAATGCGGGGGCTATGCCATTGAAGCTTCCATCCAAGTTTGGTGAAATTCCGTCCAGTAGTTCTCCAGATATCTTGCAGACAAGCCCTGTATACACATGTACAAGTAGATGGAAGGACGGACGGACACTGGACATGGATGAATACACGCACACACACCAAAACCTAATCAAGTGAGGGGGCTATCCCACTGAAGCTTCCATCCAAGTGGGGTGAAATTCCGTCCAGTAGTTCTCAAGATATCTTGCAGACAAGGCCTGTATATACATGTACAAGTAGATGGACGGACGGACGGACACCGGACATGAATGAATGCACGCACATACACCAAAACCTAATCAAATGAGGGCTATCCCAGTGAAGCTTCTATCCAAGTTTGGTGAAATTCCATCCAGTAGTTCTCCAGATATCTTGCAGACAAGCCCTGTATATACATGTACAAGTAGATGGACGGACGGACGGACGGACACCGAACACGGATGAACGCATGCACACACACCAAAACCTAATCAAATGAGGGGCTATCCCAATGAAGCTTTCATCCAAGTTTGGTGAAATTCTGTCCAGTAGTTCTCCAGATATCTTGCAGACAAGCCCTGTATATACATGTACAAGTAGATGGACGGACGGACGGACACCGGACATGGATGAATGCAGACACACAAACCAAAACCTAATCAAATGAGGGGGCTATCCCACTGAAGCTTCCATCCAAGTGGGGTGAAATTCTGTCCAGTAGTTCTCAAGATATCTTGCAGACAAGGCCTGTATATACATGTACAAGTAGATGGACGGACGGACAGACACCGGACACGGATGAATGCACGCACATACACCAAAACCTAATCAAATGAGGGGGCTATCCCAATGAAGCTTCCATCCAAGTTTGGTGAAATTCCATCCAGTAGTTCTCCAGATATCTTGCAGACAAGCCCTGTATATACATGTGCAAGTAGATGGACGGACGGACGGACACCGGACACGGATGAATGCACGCACATACACCAAAACCTAATCAAATGAGGGGGCTATCCCAATGAAGCTTCCATACAAGTTTGGTGAAATTCCATCCAGTAGTTCTCCAGCTATCTTGCAGACAAGCCCTGTATATACATGTACAAGTAGATGGACGGACGGACGGACACCGGACACGGATGAATGCACGCACATACACCAAAACCTAATCAAATGAGGGGGCTATCCCAATGAAGCTTCCATCCAAGTTTGGTGAAATTCCATCCAGTAGTTCTCAAGATATCTTGCAGACAAGGCAAGGGGACGGACAGACATCCATCCAGTGAGACAGACAGACATCCATCCATCCAGACAGACAGACAGACAGCACAAACACTAGATGTCTCCCCCCAACATAGTTGGGGGAGACATAATAAAAATACTACAAAACAAAGGCGAAGGATCCTCTGTACATGTACATTCACTTTCAGACTAACTTTGCTCATTTCTCTTGTATTATAACAACCGACATAAGTACAGTTTCTAGAAATCTTGAAACCCCTGAAACTTAGATTATATCTTGGTGTTTTTCAGTGTCCCTTTTCCGATCTTTTTCGCTCAGATTCGAAATTCTGTAAACAAAATTACAAATCAATCGTTTGTTCTTAGTAACAATGGATAAAAATATCCTCTAGTCATTAGCTTACAATTATCGGACAATGGTGGGCGCCAAGATCCTTCAGGATCTCTCGTTCATGTGACCCGGGCTCGGCAAAGTGTGCAAAATGTGCATACATGTTCATGCACAGATCAGTTGGGTTTTCGCACGAAAACATGTTGGGAGGAATGACTTGCACCAAAATATCAAGAAAGTTGATCAAAGAAATAAATATTTACATTGGGATTACTTGGAGATATACTTTTGCCCTTTGGTTTTGCCATTTGATAGGTAAATCTCAGAAATAACGTTTGACTGTATACTGACCACCCATGTAAATGAATTGATCAATCTCACCTCCACCCATGACAGTTGATTTCACAAATTCACCCATGACCCATAGAACAAAAAATAGGCCTGCATCCGGCTCCGCAGACCGGATGTGTGTGTGGAGCTCTTACGAGACTGTTCCAGTAACTATTCACACATCCCTTTGGCTGTCAGATAAATCAACCTGCAGGAGATGGACAAACACTTTCTCAGTCTGCATATTTCTTCAGGAAAAGCCTACCTTTGTTCCCAATAGCAGCTCCGGGGCTCTGTACCACAGGGTCACAACAATGGGTGTGTACTGCTTTAGAGGGGAACCATACTCCCTCGCTAATCCAAAATCACCCACCTGCAAAATAACGAAGAAATCATTTGAAGTTTATTAGGTAGACTGAATGGGATTTGACCAGAAAGACAGAGTGATTGAGTTATCAGAATATTTCATATTCCCCCTCCCCTGTAGCCAAATTTAACATGTGGCTGTCGCCATCGGGACCCCTCGGGCCGGGCCCAGAGCAATTGTGGAAATAATGTTTCTGACCCCAACAACTCACATATTTGGGGTGGGCATAATTTTACCTGTATGATATAGATCATAGACAGACAAAACAATATAGCAATAGAGCAGTGATTACCTATAGTAGATGTAGTCGAACGATTACTGTCTATTCACAGCAATCCACACAGGTTTGTGTGAACTCCTGAAAAACACATCCCATGGCACCGACTTTCAATAGGCTTCTGGTACTGGCTGTATTAAACAACTGTATTAAGTTTCATTGTTGTGAGTGAAGGACTTTTTGAGATAATGTGTTTACAAGGATATGGACCAACAGACATGTATAAAGGGGCAGAACTCCTGAAAAACACATCCGATTACACCGACTTTCAATAGGCTTCTGGTACTGGCTGTATTAAACAACTGTATGAAGTTTCATTGTTGTGAGTGAAGGACTTTTTGAGATAATGTGTTTACAAGGATAAAAACAGACAGACATGTATAAAGGGGCATAACTCCTGAAAAACACATCCAATGGCACCGACTTTCAATAGGCTTCTGGTACTGGTTGTATTAAACAACTGTATGAAGTTTCATTGTTGTGAGTGAAGGACTTTTTGAGATAATGTGTTTACAAGGATATGGACCAACAGACATGTATAAAGGGGCATAACTCCTGAAAAACACATCCGATTACACCGACTTTGAATAGGCTTCTGGTACTAGCTGCATTAAACAACTGTATGAAGTTTCATTGTTGTGAGTGAAGGACTTTTTGAGATAATGTGTTTACAAGGATAAAAACAGCCAGACATGTATAAAGGGGCATAACTCCTGAAAAACACATCCAATGGCACCGACTTTCAACAGGCTTCTGGTACTGGCTGTATTAAACAACTGTATGAAGTTTCATTGTTGTAAGTGAAGGACTTTTTGAGATAATGTGTTTACAATGATATGATAGAATCTGCCCGAGGGGTAAAAAGGGTTTTATCTGTTGGTGTTTGTACAAAGAGCTTCCAGTATATCCCAAAGGCCCTCACAAATGATTTCAGTATTAAATATTCTATTTTTCTAGACAATTAACTTTCTAATGTACACGTATTCAGGATCTATCAATTCATGTTGAAAACAAATGTTCTGGAACAGCTTATCAATACATTATTCAAAATAATTGCGGGTGCCTTTGGTAAAAATAAAACTGAGTCACTGAGTCGACTGCTTCACAGAATCAACTTTTCATACCTCTAACCTCAAAGAGTGGCAGTTATCCTGGGGGGAGATAAAAAAAATTTCAGAAAGGGCTATATCAATAATGCCATGAACACACAGGGTATACACACAATCTGTACCCTAGTCTGGGTTTACCTTTAATATGCCCTTGTGATTGAGTAGAAGGTTGGATGTCTTGAGATCCCGATGCAGTATCCAGTTGTCATGGAGATGGGAGACGGCTCTTAGTAACTGTATCATCAATGTCTTCACCTCACCTGTAAATACGGGGTGATACATGTTTTCTTTCATCAGTAATATTAAAGATGTAATCAGCCTCAAATCTCAAAAATGGCATGGCATGCCGTTTATTTTTCAACGGCCATGTCAACAAGCATATGTGTGGTGCATTCAGCCTACCTATGCTCTGCCACTCTACCATGTCTACAGAAACTTAAGCAGGAGCCGTGACGTTATCCCATGGCTGCAGCTGTTCAGCAATCAGATTTGTAAGCATCGCTACATCACTCACACATCATGCAGTAACATAATTTTCTCTCCTCATACAACATCACATATCAATGGTGGAACTGAAAACCTGTCAAAGCCAGCAGAGTTTCAAATTTCTGTGACAAAATATTCTTGCATTCGTTGTATATGACGATCTCACTATCATGAAATATAATACATGTACCTATGATACTTTGCTGCTGAAAAACGCACAGAGGAAAGGTTACAAATCCATAGATTTGGAGGCTGATTACATTTTAGAGATACTCAACCGTCATAAATACAGGTAGGCCTACATATTGTGTCCCTTTAAGAACCCAGGTATTATATTTACCATATGTCACATGGCAATGTGACGAACGTCACAGGACCTACTAAGTAGGGTTTGATATGATTTAAGTGTGTACCTTGACCTATTAAACCTAAACACGAATACATTATGACGTCTCCCTATGTGATTGAGCCCAGGTAGGCTAATGAAACAACTGTAGTGGAGTTTTCTATGGAGATAATTACAAAGTTATTTCAAGTGTGATATATTATTGATATCGCAGAATAATGGTAATCATTTTGTAGGGTTTAGTTTGTTCTACACAATGCAAAAAAAGTAGACGACTAATTAAAATGGACACACTATAGTATTGAACATTTTGTATAAGGAGAGTAAACTACTCACCCATGAGAAATGGCTGTTTCATGGTCTCCATCAGATTTTTCAGATCATGTTCCACATAGTCCATCACAATGTATATCTTGTCCATGTTACTACCAACTACTATTTCCTGCTCAAACGGAAACAAGAATCAACAATCAATATCGAACAAATACAAGTGCAAATACAAATATTCCCTCTAATAATTCGATCACAGGAAGTGAAATCTGGGAGTGATCAAATTTATTAGAACAGGAAGTTGACCAAATGGTTCAAAATCATGCAGATAATCCATTATTTCTTTGTTATTTCAATGATTTTAGAGAGTGATCAAAGGATAGGTGATGTTTACATATGAAAAACTCCTTTGTGTGTGATGGTAATGAAGCCGATTTTTTTTCCACTCCAAAACCTGCCATATAAGATTTTTCTTGAAGTTTACATACATGTACTCAAATATCCCCTTCGAAAAAAACTGAGATGTTCAGTTGCATAAAAATGGAGATATGATTGATCAAAATGTGCTCCCGGGCTTATTGTGGTATTTTTGCACATTTTCATGAAGGGTTTTCTCATGTAGCAAAAATATGACACCTCAAACCAAAACCATTCATGGTTCTTTCCAATAAACAAACTTCCTAATATATTGTGTGACAAAATCATTTTGGTTTGAGGTGTGATATTTTTGCTATAAGAGAAAATCCTCACTGTAAATGCTTCAAAAATACCAAATCAAGCCAAGGAGCACATTTTGATCAATAATATCTCCGTTTTTACACAATGGAGCATCACAAATTTTAGTATGTAAATACTGATATTTCAGTATGTAAACTTTTAGAAAAATCTGATTTGGCAGGTTTTGGATTGAAAAAAAAATTCAGCTTGATTACCAACACACACCAGGGATTTATTCCCGTATTGTTGTCACATATCCTTTATTAGAACAGCTGATTCAATTTTGTTCCCAAAATTGGGGGGTGATTGAATTTTGATAGGGGGATTGAATTATTAGATGGGTTCCTATACATATGGTTTACATCACTTTCTTCAGTATCAAGATCAATATAAATATTTTAATTGTATTATGTCATGGAAATAGATTATAATGTCAAGTGACCATTATGGCGGCTGTATGAAATTTGGGAATCACTCAACCAAATCGGTGAATTCTTAATTAGATAATTACAAACCAGTCCATGTCTAAATATATAAAATTCAATGACCATAAACTTTTGAGTTTTTGACCAATCAGTATGGGAGAGTTCTAGAACTAATCAAAATACAACAGCATACCGGTACTCCTTCCTTTGATTCCTGGCCAATTAGCAGATGGTACGATAAAGCAGCATTTTGGCCTATATGTGGTGCGGTTGAAATCGAAAAAAAAATAGCCTAACTATAATTGTGTTTCAATTTCATGGCTAGAGAAAATAATGTACACAATATGTGCAAGTTCTAGCTCGATTGTGTTATGATTATAGTTTTCACATGAAATCAAAATCCGCAGCATGTGCTATTTCATGAAAAAAGAGTATAAATTGAGTCATTCAATTACACATTTCGACCAAAGGACCCCTTGGACCAAAACGTCATTTAACCTGGTGATGTGCGGTGACATTTTACCACCACTACTGTTGGTCCATGGGGTCCTTCATGTCTAAATGTGCATTTGAATGACTTTTGAATGTTTTTTTTTCATGAAATAGCACATGCTATGGATTTCAATTTCATGCCATAACTATAATCATAAAGCAATTGAGCTAAAACTTCCACATATTGTGTACATATAGTTTTTCTTGCCGTTACATTAAAATTCAGGACATTTTATTTTTTCGATTTCAACCACACCACGTATAAGACGAATTCCTGCCTTATCGTACCATCTCCTTTCTAATCATTCAAGGTCTGACTCATATTGGAGATACCTACCCTAACTGTGACTATATTCATATGTTGAGCTTTGAGTAATGTGTTGATTTCTCGTAAAGATGTGATAGGAAAACCCTCCTTCTCTTTCTCCATCTTCAGTCGTTTCAAGGCGACAATTTCATCTGAGAACAAGACAGAAGAGATATTCCATTCAGGAAGGTGCATTCAGTTAGTGACAGACACTGAAAAGTCCATCATCGATAACGGACTCCAGGACTAAATTAACAATATCAATGTTTAAAATTGCATACATTCTAGGTTTGGTTGATTTTCAGCCTGTTCGCATTGATGCTGGATTCAAATAATAACGTTAATGCAATATACATACTCTTTGACAAATGCCTTCAATGTCAAGGATTTAACAAATCTACATTTGAAATTATATGTAAACCAGCAAACTATCAGTTCAAACTCAGCATTTAGATGGCCAGCTGTGTATATGTCCCAAAATCAGTAAGTTCACTAATACCCCCCTTCCGCCTCCCCCCCCCCACCTCTCCCGCTTCATGCCTACTCCCATCATCATATAAATTGCTGATGCTCAACATGATCTTTGAGGTATGCTGATCAACATTCAACTAACAAGCGGGTTGTTTAAAAATTTCTAGAGTGACAGAATTTACGTCAATTGCCTCTTACCGGTTTTCTTGTCCCGGGCACGGTATACCACCCCATACGTTCCCTCCTCAATCCTGTTAAGACAGTGGAACTCCTCAACGCTCCGACATCCCTGGATTGCTGGCAGGTATGGTGGCAGTAATGGTTTGAGCTCGACTGGTGACTCGGGTGGGGTGTCATCAATATAGGTCTGATCATCCATGCCGTCGTCGTGATCATGTTCAAGGGGTGGGGGCGTGCGATCATCATCTTCACTATGATGATCCGATTCAGAGTGGTCATCAAATTTGGATCGCATTTTTTCTGGAATGAAATGGGTTGAAAACATGTACCGAGATATAGATAGTGAATGAGCTTTGGGATATTCTCAAAATCCTGGGGGTAAAGGCCCATTTCCACAGCACGCGTCGCGACAACCACAACTGCAAACCACAACTTTTTCCAGTTTGGCGCATTTCCACAGCATGCGTTATGACAGCGACACTCGTGCCATTCCAGCCATTCAACGGAAGGGATTCCCTTCAACGTAGCCGGGCTAACGGTTTCTATCCCCTCCGATTGGTCGGTAGTTCAGCGACAACGCGTTGAAATAGCCTTGGTTCTAATTTTGTCGCGCGTCAAAAATGTGGTTCTGATGTCGCCGCGACTGACGCGTGCTGTGAGTAACACCACTGAATAACATGACGGCTATTTTTCGGATGTGGTTGTCGCTGCAAAAACGCGTGCTGTGGAAATGGGCCTTAAGAGTGCATTAAATATTCTAGTTATCTAGGACATAATATGGAAAGATTTGCCAATTCAGAATTGAAATTTTTCAAAATTCAGATTTGTCATTACAAATTTTTCAGAACATGAAAATCCAAGGTGACTATTTGGGCAACTACTGGATCTATATTATCTAGAAACACCCGCATACAAAATTATATTTTTGTCAAAAATACACGATATTCAAGTTTTTAATTCTTTTCAGATTTGACAAAGATTTTGATTAAAGTCGAGATGTGATTGCGTGTGTGAAACGTCTTTACGGAAATTTTTAGTACAAAAATTCAGAATCCATAGCTTGAACGTTGAAATATTCAATGAAAAACGTTCAACTTAGTACATGTGTATGTCCTTTCCTCTACCTGAATAACTATTATTCCAGGGCTTTCAATCACCTTTAGAATTTACAAAACCAACCATGATTTTATACCACTAGGCAGGGTGGAGGAATTGTATCATTTGAAAACCCAGAGCCAGTGAAGAGAAATACAGATTCTATAACACTTGTGTCAATAACATTAAGCTAACCATGCATTTATTACACGTTTTAGCACAGTTATGTGAGTGAAGGAGTGAGAAAACAGAATTTAACATCGCTTTCAACAATATTTCAGCTATATCGCGACGAAACAACTAAGCACCACCCAGCCAAGTTGCATTCGTGCTACTTCAAAGAAGAAATCTTGAGGCAGCATGGAACCAGACACCCTCCCTCCACCCTATAAAACACCGAGGACAGCACACAAGACACAGACAGAACGTTTACATGATGCAATGAAGACAAGTGATATTACAGTGCTAGACATCACATTATCAAGTTCCTGTTGCTTCTCAGCAAAATTCATTGAAGCAACAAGAACCCGTGCCCACCCAACCACCTGCCACACATGTGAAATCAACACCCGTCAAGTGCAGGTGTTCATCGGGAGATTCCATTTCACAAGTTGGATGAGGAAAGGGACGTCTGCTTTCATACAAATAACAATCGAATAAAACAAACAAATAAATTACAAGATGAAATTTCTTTTTCAACTTTAACTGTTGTTTCCATCGTGAAATTGATTAACAAAGCAACACAAATATATATCCACGTAATTTCCACACAGCTGTCAGTATCACTTCCCATTTGAGAGACCCCATAAACTCGTGGACGAGGTTTTTTTCAAGAAAGATTTTGGCAAAGTTTGAAATAAGGTTGTCAAAGTTTGAAATATGTTTCAACTTTTCATTACAATCTTTGTTGATAATCAATGTGGGAAAGTTTATAACCAGGCGTAAAATAACCATTGAGCACGCCTATGAAAACATTATTTTTTTAATCACAAACATTTACAGTGAAAACTGAACCTCATTGCGGACACCAACCAACCAATCAACCAGACATCAACAATCTGTTGGACTGATATTCCTTCACAATTCATCCAACAATCATATTGATAGAGTCACTTGATGCAAAACTCACAGGAATCCCGTCTGAATAAAGAAAAATATGACAGATATATTGGTTATTCTCACCAGAACTTCTCCGTCTGTCCATATCTCGCTCTTCCTTTTCGTGCGTCTCCTGCTCATCATGGCTGTGAACGCTAGCACGACTACTACGCCTACTACTCTCACTGGAATCTGTCTCGCTGCCAGAACCTGGGAAATATAATACAGGTAATGCCCAATGAAGGATTGGATATGGCGAGTTCGACCGTACCTCTAATGTCACTCTAGAGTCGAGTAAGTGACGTCTCAGTTCAGCCGACTAAGCTTCACCCAGTCAAACGATTTTAGATTCCTTTTGTCGGCAAAGCTTGAACAAAATACAATTATTGGAATTTGTAATCAAAATTATATTCATTTTTCACTATAGATTCAATAATTTTACAATTTTAGCTAGAACCAAGCAGAGTGTGCCCATTCATGAGGTCACGTTTCTTTGGAGATGTCACCAGCTGAATACGGTCGACATTTTTAACTGCACTACTCCACTCAGTGAGTGGGTTACTCAGGCCTAACTTGGGTCTAACTCATCAATGACGTCACGGACCAGTCAAACGATATTCTCGATTACGCAGATCAGTAAAAGTGAGTCGTGTGAGCCAGTCGAAAATGTCGATAGATTGCAGTTTTTTTAACCCTACCTGGTCTGGGTGATTATGTCCCCCTGGCTAGAGAGCTAAGTATTTATTACACTCAAGTTCTGGGTCAAGCTCTAGTAGAAAATGTAAGAAGAGTTTCACTGACTGCTCTACAATGATGATGACGACAGTGGAGTCATATTCAACAAAAGTCATTTTCAGTTGATTCTTTTCACAGATACTTCTGTCCTCTACCTCCCCAACCCGTAAACGTTGCCACCCCGCTGTTGGGCAAGGGCAAAGACTCCTACTAATATGAAGAGTACATGCCCTTGACTCCCATCAAGATTCGCGTCAGGGTTGAAGGCTCTGAAGCACTCGAAGAACATTACAAATTCAAGGGCCTTAGCTCATGAAGGTTAACAAAGACTGGCTATTTACCGGATTGTGACTCGGACTCTACACTTTCTCCCGTTCCCGAGTGGGCCGAGTGTACAGCATGGTCAGGACTGTTGTCCTCCTCTCTTCTCTCACTCCCAATTTCAATTTCAATTTCAACTTCTTCTTCTTCCTCTTCCTCTGACTGTTCCAATTCTATCACCAGTGGTTCAGGAGGTGTCTGGGGACCTCGCCCTGGTCTCGCACCTGTTGACGAGCAACATTAAAGATTTAGAATAGCTCAATAAACTCAGAACCCGACAACTGTTGTATTTCAGAAGCGTGTATGGTGTGAATCAGTTAAGTTGGGTCACAACCTGTTAATTAATAACCAATTAATCACCAAATTCATGTGCAGTGTACATATGGTAGGCCGGCAAGCTAGGGTTTATAAACTTAATACGGCAAAAAAGTTTTCCAGGACTTTCCAGGTCAATAATTTAAACTTTCCAGGAGTCTTTAGTACAATAATTCGCAAAACGGATGAGCAAATTAATGAAGCTCAGAAACAAATTTTGGCATGCGTGACATCAGATCGCTTCTTCCAGAAGACGAAAGTGTAGTTCTTCCTGGTGTTCCCAGGAGTTTACCTTTATTTTTAGGACTTTCCAGGTTAGCAATTAAATTCCAGGAGTTCTGAGAACTTTTCAGGAATGAAACCTGTAGGATCTTTCTAGAGATAGTTCATTTTAACTCCTGTTTCAATGATTTTCTTTCGATGCAAACACGTTCAAGCAGTGCCGAAAAATCCTGTCTCAGCCCGTAATAACGCAGCAAGGGAAATACACATGAAGGATATCTGATAATTTCCTATTAGATTAAACTTATCTCCCCTATTTTGAAGATGGCGACCCCGCCATCATACTATCAGCTCAGGTTATAATGGAGATATAAATCAATAACTGGACTAGAACTAATTTTCACATTTTCTCCTGAAAGATAGAAAATTCTCTGAATTTTTTTGTTTTTTGTTTGTTTGGTGAGATCTGAGAAAAAAGAAATTTCAGCACGAACCACATGATTTGCATCACTGTGAATAACCAGATTCATATGTGGTGTGAATCTCGTAAGGCTGACAAATAATCTATAAGACATATTGTGCTGACAACACTGAAACAGCTGTGGTCATATAATTTGACCTTGAAATTTTATAATGATGAGAATAGATGATATGAAATATCCACTTTACATTCTTCTGAAGGCACTGGGGAGCTTGCAGCAGTCCACAAAGTTGTCCAAGCCTCACCTGTTTTGGGGGATTTGTGTTTTGACTTTGTCTTTTCCTCCTTCCTATCATCTTTTTCTTTTCTCTTTCTATCTCGACTACGGCTACGACTCCTCTCCTGCTTTGGAATTCGTTCTCGGACTTTCTCTCTCCTTGGCTCTGAATCTGAAATCAATGGCAATATCACATACACGGTTTATGGTAATCCCTCTAATAATTCAATCCCCTTATCAAAATTCAATCACCATCAATTTTGGGGACAAAATCCAATTGGTGGTTCTAATAAATTTGATCACACTCTTAAAGATACTGAGCCCGCCTGCAGAAACTTTTACACACCAAAAATTTGTTTTTATACAGCTGAAACTATGCCTTATAGCTGTGGTAATGTATATATTATTGAAAGCGCATTTCCTAAAGATTGCAAATAAATAAATTGGTTCACTGTAAATCTGTAGGTTGTGAAGAATTTCAAATTTAAAAAAAAAATTTAAATGGCTATTTTCGAAAAAGTATTCAACTTATAGTAACTTATATTACATCATCATTTCCTGTTGGAGACAATGGAGGTTATGGTCAGCTTGAGCGGGGAAAGAAGCGAAATTTAAAATTGAATTTTACATCATGTTTTAGGCTTGGAAGGTGCCCATATGGATTGCATCAGATTCAGGACTACATATAGCATCAGAATTATTCCAAATAAGATTTGAACAATTAGGACTGAGTTTCTGCTGATTAACTAAGACATCCTCCTAGGCAGGAAAATGACTTGAAAGACCCATGTCAACAGCTTTAAAAAAAAAAGTTTACTTTGGCATCAGCCAGCATGTCCTTTGAGGCTTTTCCAGAAAACAGTACATGGGATCGGGGGAAGATTTTTCCGATCTATGCAGGGGCGTATACAGGCCGATTTTTATACCGTTTAACGGCGCCGAAATTAAATGGTCGCGAAAAAAGCCCAAAATAAATGTGTCAAAAAGCCCAAATTAGACAGCAAGAAAAAAGTTATACGCGAGAATTTGAACAAAATTCATAGAAATAAATACGTACTGAAGTTATTGGCTTCGTTTTGAACATAAATTTAGCTCTATCTGCTTGCTGGTCATCCTAGAAAGTATATCAGTGTCCGATAAATGCATGTGGTTGTTGTTGAATAATAGCGGAGATGACACTTTTGTGATACCTCGTTCATATGAACAGTCCTCTCAGGGGCTTTCGATTATCCGGCGTGAAAACTGACCATCATAAAAATTCATCTTCGCGACTGGTTTTCTACACTTTCACAAAATATATTGTTCCAAAGTGATTAAAGAACGTTTGGTCTATAATCCCTATATGTTGTGTGAGAATATTGTGTCATTATCATCAAGTAGCGGATAATAATTACAGAATATCATCTGAAAAGTAGATTATTTTTGTTTACGGTCTATATCCGACATATTTTTTTACAAAGCTGGTACATACAAACTTGCTAATAACTTCTCTATTTTTCATCCGATCATGTCAATTTTTGGGGAGCATAATATATACATTACAGTCCGAACGAGTGTGTCTCAGTTTTTCAAAATGTTGCTTTGTTTTGAAGTTATTGGAACTTGAATTAGACTTTCATTTTGTTTCAAAAACTAAACTTTACAACGCTCTCAAACTTTTTCTAAGAGTTTAAAAAAAAAACTGAGACACACTTATTTGGTTTGAAAGGTTTATTATCACCATGCAAAATCTCGGACTCGTTACTTGTAAAATAATAGGTGAAATTAGCGATATAAAAAAGACATTATTTTTTTTAAATAACTGTTTTCTAACTGCAACAAAACCGGTGAAATAAACGTAAGAATTAAATTTTTACTTTATTTGGAACGCCCGAATCGTGATCTTTCCAACCATATAAAACATATATATGTATGTGAAGTGGTTGTGATGAAATGAGACAGAATGCACGAGGGTGTCTAGTATCAGGCGCTACCCCGGGCCTCGAGTCCTTAACATTTGGGAGATAGGATAAATGGCATATGGGTGGTTGGGATCAGAAGAAAATATTTTTCTCCCCACCCCATGTGCATGTACCATTTTTCTGGAACAATGAGTAATTGTGCAGCCATTGATATGTATAATATTATGAAACAACGGCCATATTGTGGACTAGGCACGATTATTTGGTACAAATGTATTGGAATTAGACTCTAAGCTTAAATGTACATGAATCAACAGCAGCAGGGTATTCAGTCTGGGAGGTCAGATACAGTGCTGAAATGTGTAAGGAGGGTGAGGCTTGCTGCCCCCAGGTATGGGGACATGCTCCCGAGGGTAGTGGATAGGTTGCAGAAGTGTACCATGGTGTAAGCTCCCAGAATATATGAGGGTATGGTGTCGGACGAGGCTTAGTTCAGGAGATAGAGGTTTGGGCTTGATGCCTGGGGGTCGAGACATGCTTCCAAGGGTAGTTGATAGGTTGAATGAGTGTAGCATCATGTAAGCTCCCGAAATATATGAGGGACCAGGGGATCGGGCTTAGTTTAGGAGATATGGGGTGAGGCCGAGAAGATGTGGACAGTCCAAAACATTTTTGTTTTATTTTTCCGGACGGGGACAAGGATGAGGATTTATGGACAAGGACACAGACACACATATTCCTATATTGAGCTTTTCGCAGCCAAAGCTACAGGCTCGGGAAAAATGATAACCATTTCAGCACCAGGCAGAAAGCTGAATTATAATGCTGTAACCATGGTAAAGAAGGATGCCAAAATAGATCAAGGCAAGCCTAGAAATTTCTGAAATTGTGGTAAGGTACCATCTGATTCAGTTATCTATGGAAACCTGTGGGGAAACCTCATTTTCAGTTTTATAAGTATTCCATTATTCTACATGTTCTAGGCAATCAGTGATGGAAACTTATCAAGGATTCCGCGATTCTTCTCTCATGGAACTAATTCCAGTGGGGCCTTTTTCTATACTGCGTGTGAACAAGGCCCCGGCGCCAAGTCATTCACCAACCATAGTTGTTAGGAAAATACTGGACTGATCATATTTGCAGAGACTGTTCATCCAATCTTATTTAATATCCTACCAATGCTCCCCAATCGTACATGTCGCTATGTAGGATCTTACCGATTTCAACTGAATTTGGTGTTCAGAGCGCCCAGGTCAAGAATATATAATAGTCTTATGACATCATGGTCGCATTTTAACTACTTTACTTGAAGACGTGGAGGGGGGATAGGGTTAGGTATCCGCTTTAACGCAAGGTTTATGCCAAGGACCAGTCCATATTTCTACCCCGCTTTATGGTGCCAATCTGGCGGGAGAGCAACAACATGAGATACCCTGACAGCGTGGCGCCTGGTTCGGCTGAGCCATCGAAAAGCCCATACCATTGTTCCCTTCAAAGCACTATGAAGAGTTCTCGGGATTGGTCAACACTCGCGTTAGTGCAAGCCGGTCAGATCCCATAGGTGACATACCCAAACAGGGAAGCAGATAGGATATTATTTTGACAAGATTGCTGTTCATCATAAATAATAAAATCTTTTGATACTGTATGACCTTAACCATTATAATCATTATCATTTATAAGAAACTGCTTCAGTTTCACAGGAGACCGAAAGTTTTGAACGGGTCTGCAGAAACCTGCGGTTGTTGTGGTGCGCAATCTATAGAATCAAATTATTTTATTGTTTGTGACTAACGGCTTTGAAGAAGTTGAGCCGCTCAGTATTTCCCCAACAACTACGGCTGGGCAATAGGTTGGTGCCGGGGCCTTGTTCGCACACAGTATAGAAAAAGTTCCCACCAGAGCTATCATGGAACCAACACTATAGTTTCCATTGAAGTCTCCAGGCCTACCAATGGCTAACACGGCAGTGATAAAGTTCTATTACAAACCTATAGAAACAACTCTTCGTTCATCTTCTTTTGGTTCCTTTCGTTTTTTTGTCGCCCTCTCTACATTTCTATCCCTGATTTCTCGGACTCTTCTCTCTCTCAGCCGTTCCCGTTCAATCCGTTCCAGCCTCTCTCTGAAATCAGAGATATGGCTGAAAATACATTTTACAGAGACATGAATTGTTACCCCAAAGTAGGGAAAAAATATTCAATAAAATCAAACCTTGTGTAGACAGGTCATCATGGATACACTGAGATAAATTTCGGTCAATACTTCATCAGGTTAGGGCGATCTCGTTCTTTAAAATGGGGGGTAGAAAATGTCATTTTTGCTCAACAACTTTTGATTTCTTCTTAATCAATGCTTAAAAACTTCAGAAGCATTAATCTATATATTGTTCCATGTCCTAAAATTAATCCGTCATTTGAAAAAAACACAGTAAATGTCGTTTTAACAGTGGGACAGATATTTGGCCCATTATTATGCAAATCAGACAGATGACAATTTATTTTTTTACTACCATTTGATGGGGATATATATGTCTGTGTGCGCCTCTTGAGAATTTTGCTGAATTCTTTATGTGAACTGATTTGTTGAGCAAAAACGACCTTTTTTACCTCCATTTTAGAGAACGGGATCCTGAATCCCTGCTGCTCTTTAAGATCGGAGGAATACCTCAGTTTCACTGAAGAGGTCCCTGCAATTATTACCAATTATAGATTGGAAAACTATTCCAGACTTTTTGCTCAGAAAACTAAATTATTACGGGAAATATCTGTCTACAATTTTTTACATATATTCAAAAGTTTTAACTTTAATATTCCTGAATAATTGAATCGTTAATTAATACTTCAACTAATTGCGAGGGCCTATGGTACTTGCCAGAAGTTCCCTGCACCATTGCGCCCCTAGTCGCACAAGGGAGATAATACCTTTTCTGAATAAGGCTACACAGGCAAGACTTTGGTCATATCAGTGTAAGACCTCCCATTGAAAATGTGATATCCTGGACAAAAGACTGACAATACAACTTGCAACAGATCCTTTGTCAATGAAATTTCTTGAGTCTTACACTAAATCATTTGACATTATACAACTGAAATGTGCTGGATCGAGACTCATTGTTGACATTGTACTCAAACTTGGATATTATATGCATTCTTTCGTGATCCTTACATGAAGTATCAACCAAAATTCCCAGCCATTTAATACTAGCATGGCAAGAAATCTAGATGTGGAAGAGGGGTTAAAATCCAAGGCAAAGAAATAATTAAATATATAAATATATGCTCAGCGAGAATATATTGGCCATCATTTATCTACAAACCTTTCCAGCCTGGACTCTTCTCTCTTTCGTGCTTCCTCCTCCAGACGAATCTTCCTATCTTTCTCTCTTTCCTTCTCTCGATATGGTTCACGATCCCTTTCACTTCGCTGCTGTTTGGGACGTTTTTCCCGTATCTTCTCTCTTGGTACAGGCGCTGGAGGCCCTGTCAAAGATCAATTGCCACTGATTGATACCAAGGAGGAGACTGATATGTTTACAATGCAATGGTCAATATGATAGGTTATGTTTGTTACTGTCTGACATACATGTAGGATGAAAAGTGAAATGATGGCGCAATAGAAGATTTTAGTCCTTTCTTAAATCCTTTTCAACATGTTTGAGGACTTCACCATGACATCTCAAGGCTGTTAATAATAAATAGTAATTCGAAGTGTGGTAATACTCTGGACAATGGCTGCTCCCATGAAGACAAGTTGGCAATGAGGTAGATAATTCATGTAGGAGGCTATTGTCTGAGTCTTTGTGCAGCTGAAAAGGCTCAAGTCTAGACACATTGTTGTCCCCAAACATGGTCATTGTATGCATTATCTTGTGATTCTTACATGGAGTATGAACCAGCAATGACCTAGTCAAATGCATACTGTTCAAACTGGTTACTGCTTTCTATATATGAAAAAGAACATACACATGTACACTAAATCAATCCTACATCCGTGAAACACTGAACGAATAAAGACTCACTTTCTTTTTCTCTTTCCCCTCTCTCCCTTTCTCCCAGTTCCTTGTGTCTGTTCCGTTCTTTCTCTCTTTCCTTTTCTCTTTCTTTTTCTCGCCTCTTTTCTTCTTTTCGTTTCTTTTTGTGCGACTTCTCCTTCCTGGTCGTCACAGACTGAGGCGGTTTGATCTCCAGCCCATCAGCATCTTCAGTATTATCCGGTCTGAACAATAAACATATCTATTAGTGCGCCTGCCAATAGATTCCTGATGTGAAGATGTGTCATATTGAAACATTGTGGGAGATTTGTGGATTATTTGAACAAGTATGTTCTCTTCAATAATTCATCTCCCCAATTAAATTAGAAAACGAGCATTATTTCCTCCTCCGTTACGAATAATTCAATCATGTGACCATTTTGCTAATACACACATACATAACAAACTGAATTGTTTGGTTCCAATCTCAGTAACTCATATATAATATCACGGAATATTATATCTGACATCAGCCCTATATAAAATCCCATGCGAATTTGAAACTACATTTGTTAGCCGATTAGCAGACGTGGTTAGCTTGGCGAAACAATTTCAAAACCACACCCACAGTTATTACACAAGGTAGCACGTGGTCTAATATATAAACATTATCCTGAAACAGTATCCGATGCAAATATGGCATCATTTCCAGACAGTGTGCGTGGTAAACCATAAAGATGAATGAGTTTACTCCCGCTGAAACATCTGGCTTTGCTAGGGAGTAGAAAATATAACAAGAGCCTAAGGAGCTTCAATATACGCCCGTATATCTGGAATCACATTGGTCCAAATTTCAAGGTTGTTTAATAGCCTTGATTCCAATTGGTAGCTAGCAATCCAGAGAAAGGTCTTCAATTTTGTGCTTCTGAGAATGTAACATATATCACATCTAAAATTGAATGATAAACTAAAGTAAGCTTAACTCTTGGCAACTAGATGACCTTGGAGCAAGAGCCGAGAGCTCACATATCCCACACTGAAATCGACAATAGTCAAACACAAGAGAGTTTTTCTGCAAATGGATTTCTCTCAGACGAGAAAAAATTTCATGAAGGAAGAAGAAAGTGATGAAGTAAACCTTTGTTCTTGAGTTAATATTAAAACAGGTATGAAGGTCATAAAGGACCCATCTCTCCGTTAAATTAGTAATTGTATGGTTTTTATTTCACAACAGTTTAACTAAATGTAGCTGTTTCAAACATGGCAGGCAACTCCACAGGACTAATGCTATATACATGTAGGGGAGAGAACTCTGAATATTCCAACCTAACACATATAGTCAGCTAAACTTGATTCAGGTTTGGAGGACTGTGACCTTGACCTTTGACAAATTGATGTATGGCTCCTCTTTGCCATGCGAGTAAGGTATACTCAAAATTTGGTACCAATCCATACCTTGAAACTAGAGATATCGCATGGACAACAAATGTTAACGGATAATGGACAGAACCCAACATCGCATTACATGACCTCGTCTTCGACAGGCATATGAAAATGTGACTTGTAATGATTTCCTGATTTTGGGGTCACAGTGACCTTGACATTTGACCTAAATTTTGGTACAAGACACATCGTCTTCCCTCAATGTATCAATGGACACAAAAAAATCATGGGTCACAGTGACCTTGACGTTCGGCCTTGACCTACATTTTTGTACGTGACACATCATGTCCCCCTAATGTATCTACTGACACAAAAAAAAGTAATTTTCAAAGATTTCTGGATTCCGGAGTCACAGTGACCTTGACTATTGACCTTGACCTAAATTTTGGTACATGAAAAACCGTCTCCCCATAATTTCTCAAGGGACACAAAAAATCATGATTTTTAACAATTTCACGATTTTGGGGTCACAGTGAACTTGACATTTGACCTTGACCTACATTTTGGTATGTGACACATCGTGTCCCCCTAATGTATCTACTGACACCAAAAAAAAGTTATTTTTAATAATTTCCTGATTTTGGGGTCACAGTGACCTAAGTTGACCTTGACCTAATTTTTGGTATGCGACACTTCATTTCCCCCTATTGAATCCACTTACAAAAAATTAGTAATTTTTAATTATTTCCTAATTTTTAGGTCACACTGACCTTTGACCTTGATTCTCGGGTCACAGTGATCTTGACTATTGACCTGGATCTAAATTTTGGTACATGACAAAACAGCTACCTGTAATTTCTCAATGGACTCAAAAAATCATGATTTTTAACAATTTCACGATTTTGGGGTCACAGTGACCTTGACCTTTGACCTTGACCTACATTTTGATATGTGAAACATCGAGTCCCCCTAATATATCTACTGACACAAAGAAATGCTATTTTTAATAATTTCCTGATTTTAGGGGCACAGTGACCTTTGACCTTCGACCTTGACCTACACTTTGGTATGCGACACATCATTTCCCCTATTTGAATCCACTCACAAACTTAGAATTTAGAAATTTTTAATGATTTCCTGATTTTTCAGTCACACTGACCTTTGACCTCTGACCTTGACCTACATTTAGTATGCAACACATCGTTCTCCCCTAGGGCATCCACTCACCAAAAATTAGAACTGTAGATAGAAAACTGTCAACGATCAATGATTTCCTCATTTTAGGCAACAGTGACCTTTGACCTCTGACCTCGATCTCAATTTTGGTACGCGACACATCGTCTCCACCTAGTATATCCACTCACAAAAAATTGCAACTGTGAATAGAAAAAGTTCACAGATATAGACCGGACACGAACACTTCAGTGATTTCCTGTTTTTTAGGCCTGTGACCTTTGACCTCGACCTTCGTTTTGGTACGCGACACATCGTCTCCCCGTAGGGTATCCACTCACCAAAAATTGAAACTGTAGATAAGAAACTGTCCCAGATATAGACCGGACACGAGAACCGGACAGACGAACAGATGGACGGAAACCGCCATCACATAATACGTCCGCTTTTGGCGGGCGTATAAAAATGATGTGCAGTGCGAAGATGTTAATCTCCGTGAATTAAATGTCAATATTTGTCAGGGAGAAAAGGTAGAAATTGCCGTGATTGTCTTATTATGGGATCTCGTAGAATATCGGCCAACATTTTGCACGAAGTTTTCACAGCGTTACGTCTGGATGGTATTCCTCTGATTTACCATCTTGGTTTACCTAGATTGGTTTGGTTCATGAGTAATTAAATGATCCATGATATCATTTGCCATTACTGTAACGCATGTACATGTAACATCAAGTCTGAATATGAGCACACACCACGTATGTGTCATCCCTGATTGAGAAATTGAAGTGAGTGAGTGAATAAGATTTAACATTGCTTTCAACATTTTTTCAGCTATATCACGACGGGGAAGGAGAGGGAGGGGAGGAGGAGGAGCCTGGGTACCTACTCGTAACAGAGCAGATCTAATGCTGCCATTTTATAGTGGTGTCTCACTGAAATATCATGCCGTAGACAGACAGGACACCCCACTCAGTCACATACGGACACTGAGTGAACCATTCCTTGTTCTACCCTCTTAATGCTGAGCGTATGCGAGGAAGCAACAAGTTTCATTTTTCAAGTCTTTGGTACGACCTGGCCTTGGATTGAGAAATTGGAACATAACGCAAGCCCATAGCCAGGATTTTTGAGGGGGGTCCGCTTTTGTGTCAAAAGGGCACATCAGTGGGTTTGTTGTATCAGACAGAGGTGCACATCTACGGGTATTGCTTCTGTCTGGAGGAGGCATTGTATGGCAAAACAAAATATTTTTCCACAAACGGGTGGGGTTCACCCGAACCATCTGAACCCCTCTTGGTCACGGACCTGTAGCAGGACCTTGAATCCAGCGAATGTGGATATAAGAGCATAAGATTGAGTTATCGCATTCTGATTTATTGGTGGTTTACTGGAAATGTCTGGTGCTTATATTCAAACTTGCCGCACAGGCTGTCAGCCAGGGGCGTGCTAAGGGTGTCTTTTCAGCAAATT
Organism: Hanleya hanleyi; assembly: GCA_036873755.1. Classification (NCBI taxonomy): domain Eukaryota; kingdom Metazoa; phylum Mollusca; class Polyplacophora; order Lepidopleurida; family Hanleyidae; genus Hanleya; species Hanleya hanleyi. The sequence continues at coordinate 56,583 of JAVTVY010027575.1, forward strand.
GGATTTTGACACCTCAAATTTAGCAGATTTAAACATGTAAGAGATAGGAAGTAGAGACAATGTTGTCAAGAAAATCTAAAAAAATTGGCATTTCGGAATCCTGATTTCGATTCCTGGCTAACAGCATGTTGCCACATGGTTCTGTATGTCACCTGTCTTCCTCTGGGTCTTCCTCCTGCTCGTCTAGGGCCTCTCTAGAGTGAGCGGACAGTGAGAGTGGACTGTCCTTATCCTCTCCGTCATGTTCTGGACTGGACTTTAACTCTCCCTGCTCATAGGGGCTCCGGTCACTCTCGTCATTGTCAGACATCACCTGAACAATGGATAAAAAAGATACACCAACTCTCAGTAAACTGTGGGAATACTTTGAGTAACAAATACCAGAACCCTCACAGAGTTAGGGTGCACGCCCTAATAGCGCCCTGATAGTGCCCTAACTGCGCCCCAAATAACGCTCTAGCCATATCGGGACTAATGCCATCTCCAGGGGCGCAGTTACGGCTCGCGCCCTACCAGCGCTCTAGCTGTCTAAATCACCGTGCTCTAATGGCGCTCTAACTGCGCCCTGTTTCCGTGAGGGAAGTGCTAGGCACGTATCATGAATGGTTGATGTGGTCAGCTTTCAGCATTGTTTCATTTCAGAGTTCACGTGAACCTTGAGGCTTCTAATTTTTAATGCCTTTTCAAGGTAATAGAGCCCTTACAACATGTACAAGGTATACGATTTCCATTGTCATTGAATTTGAAGCTATGCAGATACTATTTCTTTTATTTTATTTTTGACTTAGGAAGGATTATGAATGTCCTAGGTAGACAAATATAGTGTCCATACATTGTCTTTCGAATAGATTTAGAAAATTCTTTTGGATGATCAGAAAAATCTATTGCTAAGATGGGGGTAATTTTGCCATCTGATAGCAATGGACACTACAACTTTGAGCTACATGTACAAGTTGACAAACTGACAACAAAGAACAGTAATTCTCATTTTCGAGGTCTTTTCGAGGTCTTTAACATGGATAACTTTCTAATTAACAAGGCTTTTCAAGGCCTTGAATTCTAAATTGTCATTACAAGGTTTTTCATGGTAGTGTATGAACTCTTTGTCATTTGTCGAAAGATGGAACAGGTCAATATCTTTAATATTTCAATTATCCTCAATTTTGGGATCAATTTTGTATCTTTGTTACATTTTATCATATTTTGAGTGCCCAAATGGATGCCATCATAAAGGAAGCAGGACACTTCCCCCCAAAAAAGCATTTCCATCCCCCCCCCCCAAATTTTGAGTCACTTCTTCCCCCCAGTACTGCCATTTCTTCTCACCCATAAAAAAATATGATATTCTATGGTACACATATGCATACTCAGCATTACTTGTCGAATAATTATATACCTTCAATTTATTGTATAACAAATAATTTGTTATTTCAGATATATTACATGTGAGTCATGTTGTGAGGCAATTTGTTATTGAAGATAAAGCTGTAGGCCTATATATTAATGTTCAGTGATTGATCCCAACAATCGTACTGTTCGTTTGTGAGGCAATTTCCTTGAAGTGCTTAGATTAGAACTGTAAGATGTTCTCTGGTGAGACAAATTCAGGCCTTGCTTTTCGTCGAAATCCACGAGTATCCAAACGGATACCCGCAATTTCAGTTTACGGGTATCTACCAGTATCCACTGAAGTGACGAGAAATTGAAGCGTGGAGATTAATATGGACTCCCGCCATTTGTAAAGCCTGCAGTCGATGATTTCTGGGTAAAATATCGTTTATTAAAGCCGAATGTGGGGTTTTTTGATCGACAAAATTTTCCCCAGACATTATTTTATGGGTATCCAAACAGATTCCCATGAAAAGAATGAAAGGGCATCTCCACGAGTATCGGATACCCGGATACCCGTCGAAACGCAAGGCCCAAAATTCTTTGAAGTGCTTCTGTAAGATGTTCCCCTGTAGAGAGAACAAATATTACTTTATTTCCTTGTCTTTGTAAGACAATTGATCAATGATCAGCCAGTTGTGGATTAGCATGCATCAACACCAACAGTAAAGATTTTGTGGCTTGATGGATATTTTTGGAAATTGAAGAATACTAGATTTCTTACCTTTTATAACAAAGCAGTTTAACACCTCTCCTGATTCAACATTATATAAGATGATATATTTCATAGGACTTCATTCTCTCCCTGTTATTTATTTATTTACATGTACTTATTTACTTATTTATTTATTTATTCAAAATATAGCGCTTGTGAAGATCTTGACTGAACTAAGAAATGTACCATGAAATTTAAATAAAACATATGAGTTGATGGGCCGACAAATCCATATGGGATATATCCATAAAGTACAATTTCAATCAGGAGTTTATTCTTACTTCAATTCCCCTGTTAATTACTTCATGATGTTAGAGCCTGTCTATCCATGTATTAGATGTAACAAGCATGTCAGACCACACCAGGAGGCAGTTCAATGCGACAAGTGTGAGAGATGGCAATATCGACCATACAATACTGGCATTGAGAGGGAAACCTATAGGTGAATAGTCCGAGGTGAAGAAGTGGAGTGGAACTGTGAGGATTGCAGTCGTTCCAAAAGCCATGGATCGGAGCCATACAGAGACCCAGATGAGGAACCTCTTTTGACACATTACCATTTTCATCTTCCGACACCTATCTGTCATGGTAAGATACCATATCTGATTATTTGTTATACAATAGATAAAAAGATGCATATTATTATTATTCGACAACTGTGTTAGTCTTCTTCTTGGGGGAAATGGCAAACTTGGGGAGGGGGAAGTGCCTAAACAAAATTGGGGTAAAATTCTTTTGAGGGGGGGGGGAGTGTCTAGCATTCATCATGAAAACGTTGGGGAATTAGCAGTGCCAGTGAACATAAAAACAGTTCCACACCCTGGAGAGTCGAAAATTAGTCCTTTATAATTGACGAGTGAAGACAAGCAGATAATCATGATTACCAAATGACCAAAAACAGCATCAAATCATAATAGCGATCAAAATGAATCTGAACAGTTTACTGAATCCGTTATCAGATTATGGTAAGTCCAGTTTTCGACACACAGAGTTTTTTTACCCGTCCACAACTGAACGGCTAAATAGGACGGTTTTCCCTTATATCGTATAATTCCCTTTACCAGTTCAATAGTATCGTGACAACCAGACAGCCTTTAGTCATTCAAAACGCACCCAAAACAAAAATAAATGTTTTGAACGCACTTTGTTGTTGTTGTAATCTGAACGTACTTCGATCGCAGCGCCCTCTAATGGGTTCATTTAAATTTAGGATCTGATAACATTTCAATCGGTAGCGAATGGTGGATCGACATGGTGCAGATGATAGTAGTATAGTGGGAGCATTTAACCCTGCTGGCTCCTCACTGCGCATGCACAGAAAAAAAAACCGTGGAGGTTTCGTGGAGGTCTGCGCAGGTGTTTTCTGCGCATGTATGACGTCACTTTCGGTCTGCGTGAATGGTCGAGGATAGTTTCCATGGCCCACAATCAAGTGGCCTGTTATTTGTTATTTGTTGGACTAAAAATTATTCCAGCAATTTCCACATGTTGTTGGGGCACTGTATTTACCCGTCCAACAATTTACGAGCTAGAAAAAACCTGTCCGAAAATAACGAACGGGCACCGACGGGGATCGAACCCGCCATTCTTTGCTCCATAGTCTTACCCCTGAGACACGGAAGCAGCTGAAAGCAACCGTTGGATTTTTTTATATACCTAACACAAACCTAACCATAACCCTAACCCCAAAATCCTAAACCTAACTCTAATCCATAACCAGTAATACTGATTTAACGCTAATTAGCGAAAATTTGCATCTTAATTAGATGTAACCACGCTTAAGAGCATTCCAACCTGTAATCATCTGGGTCATCTATACGCGGTAAGACTGACCCTGGAGTCGTGTGTATCCATTTTCAGCCTACTTTCGGCAACTGCAAGAGGGAATTTCCGAAAATCAATACCACGTGGCTTCGTCAGCCAATCAGCTAAAGTCTACAGACGTCACCCCAACGTAACCCGCCTCTTGGGTGATACGAAAGTTATTCATACCTATATCTTTTGTAAGCCCAGGCAATATCTGTTTCCGAAGTGGTATGAAAACCTGTAATTTATCAGATTTCTCCAGTCTGTTCTCCGCCGGATGAAGGCCGAACAGAATCCGGTAAAATACCGGATATCGGTCCGCGATAATGGAGACACACGATTCGCAAGTCATTGAAAATTGTTGACCGCTTCTCTCTTGCAGGAAACAAGCCTATGTTTATGTATACTTTTGTCTTTTTGAATTTGGTGCTAATACTGTTATATGGAAATGGAATAGGTCTTTGGATTATGGACGCGGATATTCTCTAATGGACGACAGCTGGATTATGAATGACGGACTAGACGCTTGTAATTTTATGGATGGCGAAGTGTACGCAAATGAAGAGCATTCGTCAGACTTCAGTCACGTGATTTCATGGCCTAAAGTCACGTGATTTCATGGCCTAGGCTACTTGATTTTGGGCCATGGGAACTATCCTTGGGGGTATATTCCTTCGCGGTGATGCGGTCTGGCGGTGATGCGGTCTGCCTCCCCTCCGCGGACAGAAAGTAGTCCCAAATACGCGGGTTTTCGTGAGAATGTTCGGCAATCGTCAGGGGCGAGAGGGGCCCCTAGTGCACCGATTGGGTTGAGTCAGGTGTCAAAGTGAAGCGCTCCTCCAGGGTCATCCAGTCATGGGTGGGTGTATGTAAAATTAGGATTTGTCCCGAAAATATAAAAAGCGGAACACGGACTTTACCCCTAAAATAGGGGTAAACCACTATCACCCTTCCCAAAAGGACTAGACAGGCAATTTTTCACAGACATGTACTGAGCTGTACACTACTGAACGGTACTGCATGGAAAGGCCCACCATACATGTAGGTACTGAGCTGTAACTGAGCAGTTTCTGTGTGATAATCACAGGTTAGAACTGAACTGAGCAGTACATGTCAGTTAGCAACAGCCTCGTTCCAAGTGGTAACTGACCAGTACTGCACAGTAACAGGTTGGTTACTGTTCAGTTACAATGCAGTACTGTTCAGTCCTGTTCTTTGTGGTACTGTACGGTATCCAATCAGTTACTGAGTGGTACTGTGTGGATACGGGTCAGTACTGATTGGTACTGTATTGAGGTGTACCGTTCCGGGCCCTTCCTTGCGGTTATCATTCAGTTACCACACGGCACCAACATGTAAAAATTTGACTGTGTAATATCGGTTCCCCGGGCTTATCGGGGCCTGCCTATCAAGTCAATCGGGCGGGTGCATGTAAAATGAGGATTTGTCTCCGAAAATATAAAAAGCAGAACACGGTCTTTACCCCTAAAATAGAAAAAACTCCTATCAAAAGGGCTAATATCGGTCCCAGGGCTTATCGGGGCCTGCTGAGAGAGGTAGGGTGGGTGAAAGTAAAAGTTTCTCCAGAAAAAAAAATATATAAAATGCGGAACACGGACTTTACCTCTACAATAGGGGCCTGTATTATACAATATACGGGAAAATGCCTGTATGAGGTATGGGGATGGTCATTTTTTAATATTTTACTATGGGTTATTTGGTCTTGTTTTTCACGTCTCGCCACTCGGAGGTAAGCGGGGAAATTTTTTCAAAAGTTCACGGAGATCTGTATAGGCCCATACTGGCTATGAGGGATAGGTCCATACTGGGCAATTCACACATGTTCATTGCCGTATGGGTTGTTTTTTCAAAAGTTCACGGAGGTCTGTATAGGCCCATACTGGCTATGAGGGATAGGTCCATACTGGGCAATTCACACATGTTCATTGCGATATGGGTTGTTTGGTCTTGTTTTTCATGTCTCACCACGTAGAACACGATGGGCGGGATCCCGAAGTTAAGCGGTGATTTTTTTTAAAAGTACCGGGTAGATCTGTATATAGGCCCATACTGGCTATGGGGAATAGGTCCATACTGGGAAATTCACACATGTTCATTGCGGTATGGATTGTTTGGTCTTGTTTTTCACGTCTCACACGTAAAACACGATGGGAGGGGTCTCGAAGTTAAGCGGTGAAATTTTTTTAAAAGTACCGGGTGGGTCTGCATATAGGCCCATACTGGCTATGGGGGATAGGTCCATACTGTGAAATTCACACATGTTCATTGCGGTATGGGTTGTTTGGTCTTGTTTTTCACGTCTCGCCACGAAAAACACGATGGGAAGGGTCTCGAAGTTAAGCGGTGAAATTTTTTGAAAAGTACCGGGTAAGTCTGTATATAGGCCCATAGGCCCATACTGGCTATGGGGGACAGGTCCATACTGGGAAATTCACACATGTTCATTGTGATATGGGTTGTTTGGTCTTGTTTTTCACGTCTCACCATGTAGAACACGATGAGAAGGGTCTCGAAGTTAAGCGGTGGGTAGGTCTGTATATAGGCCCATAGGCCCATACTGGCTATGAGAGATAGGCCCATACTGGGTGGACATTTTGGGGTCTAGGTGAGCCCCTAATGGTCCGATGATGTCGTATGAGGTCTTATTTTGAAGCTCTCGTGAAGGAGCACCCGACTGGACTAATGCGTCGTCCGTTTTCAATATTCTGCGCATGCGCAGTCTGGTCGTAGTATAGAAAGTAGGCATTTTGGGGGTGCGTGGGATGTGTTTGGGGTAGAGATGGACCACTATTGGTCCCAATGAGTCGTGGGAAGTGAAGCTTTTGTGGGGTAGAGTCAGAATGGCGTTATTTTTACAAGTCGCGTCAATCTGCGCATGGGCAATTGGGTGTAGTAGGTAAAGTGGTAATTTTGGGCCGTGCGTGGGTACGTGTTTTTGGGGTAGAGGTGGGCCACTATTGGTCCGAATGTGTCGTGGGAGGTGTCATTTTGTAGCTCTCGGGGTATACTTGAGAGCTGTCCATGACATCTGTGACGTCATTCGTGACGTCATCAGTAGGAGTAGTAACGAAAGCGGGCATTTTGGGGAAGTGAAGGAAGGTGTTTGGGGTAGACAGGGACCATCCTTGGTTCGAATGTATCGTGGGAGGTGTCATCTTGTAGTTCTCTGCATGTATACGCATCTACACACTTGGTGGTCGCATCGTGCATGAATACTACATATGACTTGATAATGTGAACTATAACTGTAAAAGTCAGGATGGTCGAGTGGTCTAAGGCGCCAGTCTCAAGTGCTGGTCTGCATATGCAGGGCGTGGGTTAGAATCCTACTACTTACAGATGAGTTTTTACTTGATACTTCTGATACAATAGTTAAAACTATAAAACTATAACTGTAAAGTCAGGATGGCCGAGTGGTCTAAGGCGCCAGTCCTAAGTGCTGGTCTGCGCAATGCAGGGCGTGGGTTCAAATCCTACTCCTGTCACATGAGTTTTTTGTACATACACCTATTGTATTATACAATATTTGTCCTGTATTATACCATATCTGTGCTGTATTATACCAAATCTGTCCTATATTATACCATATCTATGCTTCCTTAAGTAGCATTTAGAAGTTGGGGAGTAGATAAATAAACAAATTGCTTATGGATAACAACTTCTAGTTTATTCAGGACGACGTTTCGATACAGGTACTAGTATCGTTCTCAAGTCAATGACATCAATAAGTAAATAATCAATATATATGCAGTTCCATGAGTAAATGTCAACAGTATGATAACAATAGTATTATACTAGGTTACATATCCGTGCTGTATTATATCATATCTGTCCTGTATTGTACCATATATGTCCTGTACTATAAATTATACCATATTTCCCGCATTATCCCATATCTGTGCTGTATTATACCATATTTGCTCTCTACTGTACCATATCTGTCCTGTATTATACCATATCTGTGCTGTATTATACAGTATCTGTCCTGTATTATACAATATCTGTCCTGTATTATATCATATCCGTGCTGTATTATACAATATCCGTGCTGTATTATACCATATCTGTCCTGTTTTATACAATATTTGTCCTCTATTATACCATATCTGTCATGCATTATACCATATCTTTGCTGTATTATACCATATCCTTCCTGCATTATACCCAATATGTGCTGTATTATACCATATGTGTCCTGAATTGTACCATATCTGCTGTATTATACCATATATGTCCTGTGTTATACAATATCTGTCCTGTATTATACCAAATCTGTCCTGTATTGTACCATATTTGTCCTCTGTTATACCATATATGTTCTGTATTGTACCAAATGTGTGCTGTATTATACAGTATCTGTCCTGTATTATACCAAATCTGTGCTGTTTTATACAGTATCTATCCTGTATTGTACCATATATGTCCTGTATTATACAATATATGTTCTGTATTATACAATATTTGCCCTCTATTATACCATATATGTGCTGTATTATACCATATCTGTCCTGAATTATACCATATCTGTGCTGTATTATACAATATCTGTCCTGTGTTATACAATATATGTCCTGTATTATACCAAATCTGTCCTGTATTGTACCATATTTGTCCTGTATTATACAAAATATGTTCTGTATTATACCAAATCTGTGCTGTATTATACAGTATCTGTCCTGTATTATACCAAATCTGTACTGTATTATACCATATGTTTCCTGTATTGTACCATATATGTCCTGTATTATACATTGTATGTTCTGTATTATACAATCGGATAGCGGTTGTCGTGAATAACAACAAGTTCAGCAATGTTTATATAGTTTATTATCCCCAATGTTACATCATATCCAGGCTGGGGGAGCCGCCCTGGGTATGTTTAGTATGTTCACAGCAAAACAAATTGAAATATCAAACACCATGTTTTATTATTTAACGCACCGTCACATTAGGTACAAGTGTTTACTGAGCTCAATTCAACGATCAGCATGTAGACATATAGAGTATGTACGGCATGTTATGGTATTCATCAGTGCACGGGTGACGCATTCATCCGAGAGGGCTGATCAGTTTAACCACGAAGAACGTAACATTGGTGACCCTCTTCACTGTCCACTTGGTGTTGGGGCGTTGTTGTTGGGCCCATTCCAAGGGTCTTCGTGTAACAGATCGCTAGGAACATTTATGGGCTCGTCCAGAAAATGTTCGATGTCGTCAGGCGTATGACTCGAAAACGTAACGCTGGGGTCCGGCTGGATATCCAGGCTCTTCTGAACTGTGGGTATAGGCGGGCCCTCCGTCATCGCATCACCAGTGACGTTCGTCTCCCCGGGGCTCATCTTCACTGGGTCTGATCTTCCGCGGCTCCTCTTCAGTGGGAAGTTGTCGCTCATGCCATGCTACCGGAGCATGAATCAAACGTTGGTATCGCAGCAACTGACTGGTCAGTTTGAAAAGCCGACCACATTCCTCGCATGGACGCTTGGGTGGCCCATAAATTGAACGTTCATGGCGCAGTAAAGCATCTTCCCGATTAAATGACCGTGCGCAGGTTATACAAGTATACCGTCCGCCGTTGTGGGTGGCGGTCTCGTGGCGACGTAAATTGTCTAGACGAGTAAACTGATTCTGGCAAGTTGTGCAAGAGAACATATCGACTGCGGATCTGGAAATGATGAATGTCGTAAAACTTCTGGCTTTTGTAGACCAACATAGGAGTACCCGGATGTTCCACAGTGCCCGGATGTAAGATGAGTCCCCAGATGTAAAAAACACGGTCCCCGGATGTAAAACATGGAAAAAACCGGATGTAAGATGAGGTCCCGGGTGTAAAACATAGAAAAACCCGGATGGTAGATGAGGCCCCGGATGTAAAAACACAGTCCCATCTATTATACCATATCTGTTCTGGTCAAACAGGGATATACCACCAAACACTGGTCAAAGAGAGGGCTATATATACCACCAAACACTGGTCAAACAGGACTATACCACCAAATACTGGTCAAACAGGACTTATACCACCAAACACTGATCAAAAAGGGCTATACCACCAAACACTGGTCAAACAGGGATATACCACCAAACACTGGTCAAACAGGGCTATACCAGAAAACACTGGTCAAACAGAGCTATACCACCAAACACTAGTCAAACAGGGCTATACCACCAAACACTGGTCAAACAGGGCTATACCACTAAACACTGGTCAAACAGGGCTATACCACCAAACACTGGTCAAACAGGAAAGAGTGAGGAGAAATATTAGACCCGCCTCACTAACTGTATTGTAGATGTGTTGAAGAAGTTTGAGTATCTATGAAGATCCATATTGAACGGAAGTGACCTTTGATCCATGCGCACCATTATTATCCGGTATTCTGCAAGAGCATTTGGACACCTGTTGACCTGAATAATCTGCATATGACTTCTGTGAGGTCACTTCCGCTTCCGTTCACGTGACCGGAACTGACCTTTGACCCCTTCGCGCGCTGACAAAACAATACCGGATAAAAATTGCGTTTTTGAAAGCGCCTGCATATAGTCATATTCATAAGAGAACAGATATAGGTCAGCCAACAGGGGTGCGCAATTAGTACCCATTAGAGTACCTATATGCTGTTGATATATTTTGCTGCCAAATTTCACATATTTCTTTTATGAGAAATTCAAGCAACTCTATAAACAAAGAAACATCCCATGAATGATATCTCTTGTATGTAGTAGAGCTAAAGAATGCTTTATGGTTTCCGACATTAATATATCTACGATCAGTTTTCTTGAACACATATACTATTATTGAACTTAGACAGTCATGAGGGATTGTTGTATAGGGAGTCGAGAAATCCCATGTGGATACATGTCTGTACGGTATGTGACCTTTAGCATCAGGTTCTCCCGTAAGACATTTTGAGTTTTTCAATATCCACATACAATCAACGCCAGAGTTTTTAGAAATAGTGGCGCAATACCTTCCCCAAAATGCTTTTACCTCTTGAGTCGCTAAATAGCTGAAATATTGCTGAATGCAAAGTTAAACCTTAATTCTCTCTGTCTCTCTTTTACTTGTACCTCCTGAAGGGCCCTCGTCAACACGTTTCAAAGTGTGGTGCAGCTTCTAGAACCAGCTATGAATCTAGATTTGTATAGTAATTTATGCATTTTGGGAGTCCAGTATACTTTTGGTATGTCGTTATGATTGGTTGGAAGACAAATACCTCTTTCCATGAGAAACCTTTTGTGATTGTTAATAAATCTTCCAGAGTAAATGCAGTTTGGGAGTAAGTAGATGTATTTGATGATATGTTTACACTCAATTCTTTAACCAGTACCTGGTAATAGGAATATTTACATATGAATATTATATTATTTGGAGCTTTGTCTGCTGTGACTATGACGAATTTACTCTGGAGATTTGCTAGAACTTCTTGTGAATTGAGGTTTCTCAGTACTTGTTTTGCTTGGGGAAGGGTACTTCTGTCAATATGGCGGATTGTTTCAACGACCTGGCTCTTGGTGATGTCCAGCCAATCTGCGAATGCTGTACGTCCAACTTTTTCTCGCTAAGACCAATCAATAACGTACTGTTCCAAAGCAGACATGACTATCTTCTGGTCGGCCTTCAGATTTATTCTCCTCGGCTCTCTATATTTAGGTCCCTTCATCAGGAGTAATCTTAGGTCATTATCACTCACTACATCAAGGTTACCAGTCACGATATGTTTCCATGGTGTATAGATAAAGTTAGACGATTCACAGTCACAACTATAGCCTCTCGACGTTTATAAGTTCCAGTCAAACTCCTTGGCAGCATTAGAGTAATTGAATATTTTGGTGGCTATAGATTTAGTATACTTATATGAAATGCAAGGAGGTTCTGTGAACTTAAAATAGTTTGGTACAGCGTTGCGTACCTCTGGATCTGAAGGGGGTCAGATAAATCAAGGCAGGTTCGAAGTGGGAACGAAAAAATTGGCTGGATAAAATGAAGATGGTCCTGACATGTTCATATAGAATGTGGATCTTAGTGTCCGTTGACCATTGAAATTCGCATATTACGTGACCGGAAGTGACCTAACTTTGATCTTGCGTAGGATGTTTTCCGGTATTGTGTGAATGCATAAGGTCAAAGATCACTTTCGGTCACGTGATATGCAAATTCCAAAGGTCAACGGGCACTTTGATCAACATTCTCTACTACTACGTATACATAGGCCTACTGGCAATTTTCAGTACATCCGAATTTACTAACATGATGCAGTGTTCTGCATGGTGCATTTTGACGGAATGTTTCTGACTTTCAAGAACTTTTGTAAAGTGATGTATAGAAAGATAACTTGAATCGAACTCACAATACTTCCACCTAATCGGACAGAAAACGTTTCGACTTTTCGAGATTTTTTTAAAAACCAAGATGGTGCTTTCTGGGGTATTTCGACAGCATTCTTTTTGAAACGGTAGTTTTAAAACGTTAAGACTGAATGATTGAACGTAAGAAGTTGTTAGATACGGAACTAAATCCCCGACTCATCTCAACGTTTGGACTGTCCCTGCAAAATCTAGATGTAAAACGGTGAGTTCAGGTCTCATACTATCATTTTTAGAAACTTTAGTTTTACTCCTGAAAATAGTGGAACGTTTCATATGCAAAACGTGGTGCATTCTGTTAGTAGATATCGACTCGGACATTTAGTATAAATTTTCTATCACACTTATGCGTTTGGATGTTGACTTTCGCTGGGGGCAGAACTCTGTCGACCTAGCGGGAGGGGAAGGGGTGTGTACGCACCCCGCTCCCCCACCTCTGATTCGGTACGGTAGCTTTTTTCATAGCAATCAGCCAAAAAACGAGAAATTAATAATCCTATATTTACAGGTCGATTTCCCCAACATTCAATTTTATTTTTATTGTTATTTTTGGGGGGTGGCCGAGTAGTATACAAAGTGCAAATCAGCGCATATTTTGCCGGGGGAGATAACTCTTGGTGGCGGTAGGTGGCGTTGTTTCTCAAGAGACCAAAAACTACCTCCAGCACAGAAGAGTTCCAATCTAGGGGGAGGTAACTCTGGGTGACTATAGTTCCGGCAAAGGGCCCCTGGGCATGTATTCTTCCGCGGTGACGCGGTCTGGCGGTGATGCGGTCGCGGGAAAAAGCTTCCGCGGAGAAAAAGTAGTCCCCAGACTTCAAATACGCTGCATGGTCCGATTGGGTCGAGTGAGGTATCAAAGTGAAGCATTCGTGAAGGGGCATCCAGTCATGGGTGGGTGCATGTAAAATTAGGATTTTTTCCCGAAACTATAAAAAGCGGAACACGGACTTTACCCCTAAAATAGGGGAAAACACCTATCAACCCTAGCCAAAAGGGCTAATATCGGTCCCCGGGCTTATCGGGGCCTGCCTATCAAGTCAATGGGGTGGGTGCATGTAAAATTAGGATTTTTTCCCGAAACTATAAAAAGCGGAACACGGACTTTACCCCTAAAATAGGGGAAAACACCTATCAACCCTAGCCAAAAGGGCTAATATCGGTCCCCGGGCTTATTGGGACCTGCCTATCAAGTCAATGGGGTGGGTGCATGTAAAATTAGGATTTTTTCCCGAAACTATAAAAAGCGGAATACGGACTTTACCCCTAAAATAGGGGAAAACACCTATCAACCTAGCCAAAAGGGCTAATATCGGTCCCCGGGCTTATTGGGGCCTGCCTATCAAGTCAATAGGGTGGGTGCATGTAAAATTAGGATTGTTTTCCGAAACTATAAAAAGCGGAACTCGGACTTTACCCCTACAATAGGGGTCTGTATTATACAATATAAGGGAAAATGCCTGTATGGGGTATGGGGATGGTCAATTTTTTCGTGGGCTTTACTATGGCTTGTGGGGTCTCGTTTTTCTCGTCTCGCCAAGAAAATGACAATGGGAAGGGTCCCGGAGCGAATCGGTGAAATTTTTGGGAAAAGTCACCGAGGTCTGTATATAGGCTCATACTGGCTATATGGGGGGAGGGGTGGTCAATTTTTTTTGTGGGCTTTACTATGCGTTGTGGGGTCTCGTTTTTCTCGTCTCGCCGAGAAAAACACAATGGGAGGGGTCCCGGAGCGAAGCGGTGAAATTTTTGGAAAAAGTCACCGAGGTCTGTATATAGGCCTATAGGCTGGCTATGGGGGGTATAGGTCCAACCTGGAAAATTCACACACGTTCATTGTGATATGGGTTGTTTGGTCTTGTTTTTCACGTCTCGTCATTTAGAACACGATGGGAAGGATCCCGGAGCGAAACGGTGAAATTTTTGGAAAAGTGCCATATAGGCTCATATAGCTCCATAGGCTGGCTATGGGGGATAGGTCCAACCTGGGAAATTCACACACGTTCATTGTGATATGGGTTGTTTGGTCTTGTTTTTCACGTCTCGTCATTTAGAACACGATGGGAAGGGTCCCGGAGCGAAACGGTGAAATTTTTGAAAAAATGCCGGGTAGGGCTGTGTATAGGCCCATAGGCTGGCTATATGGGGGTATAGGTTCAACCTGGGAAATTCACACACGTTCATTGTCATATGGGTTGTCTGGATTTGTTTTTCACGTCTCGTCATTTAGAACACGATGGGAAGGGTTTCGAAGCGAAACGGTGAAATTTTTGGAAAAAGCTCACCGAGGCCTGGGTAAAGCCCATAGGCCTATACTGCATGGCTATGGGGTATAGGCCCATACGGGGTGGACGTTTTGGGGTCTAGGTGAGCCCCTAATGATCCTATGGTGTCGTATGAGGTCTTATTTTGAAGCTCTCGTGGAGGAGCATCCGACTGGAGTAATAGTTCGTCCGTTTTCAATATTCTGCGCATGCGCAGTCTGGCCCGTAGTATAGAAAGTAGGCATTTTGGGGGTATGTGGGTGTGTGTTTGGGGTAGAGATGGACCGCTATGGGTCCGAATGGGTCGTGGAAGGTGTCAAAGTGAAGCCTGTGTGGGGTAGAGTCAGAATGGCGGGTTTTTAAAATGCAAGTCGCGTCAATCTACGCATGCGCAGTTGGTTGTAGTAAGTAAAGTGGTCATTTTGGGGGGTGCGTGGAGGTGAGTTTGGGGTAGAGATGGACCACCCTCGGTCCGAATGCGTCCTGGGAGGTGTCCTTTTGTAGCTCTCGGGGTGTAGACCCCGATTTGAGGGCTGTTCACAGCATCTGTGACGTCATTGGTGACGTCATCAGTACGAGTAGTAGCGAAAGTGGGCATTTTAGGGCACTGAAGGATGATATTTGGGGTAGAGAGGGACCATCCTTGGTCCGAATGCGTCGTGGGAGGTGTCATCTTGTAGCACTCGGGGTGTAGACCCCGATTTGAGGGCTGCCCACGTCACCTGTGACGTCATCGGTGACGTCATCAGTACGAGTAGTAGCGAAAGTGGGTATTTTGGGGCAGCGAAGGAAGGTATTTGGGGTAGAGAGGGACCATCTTTGGTCCGAATGTGTCTAGGGAAGTGTCATGTTGTAGCTCTCGGGGTGTACATCACGATTTGAGGGATGTCCGCGTCACATGTGACGTCATCGGTGACGTCATCAGTACGAGTAGTAGCGAAAGTGGGCATTTTAGGGCAGTACAGAAAGGTATTTGGGGTAGAGAGGGACCATCTTTGGTCCGAATGTGTCTAGGGAAGTGTCATGTTGTAGCTCTCGGGGTGTAGACCCCGATTTGAGGGATGTTCGCGTCATCTGTGACGTCATCGGTGACGTCATCAGTAGGAGTAGTAGCGAAAGTGGACATTTTGGGGAAGTGAATGAAGGTATTTGGTGTAGAGATGGACCACTATTGGTCCGAATGGACCGCGTGGGGTGTCCTGTTGTAGCTCTCGGGGTGTAATCCCGATTTGAGGGATGTTCACGTCATCTGTGGCGTCATTGGTGACGTCATCAGTACGAGTAGTAGCGAAAGTGGCCATTTTAGGAAAGTGCAGGAAGGTATTTGGGGTAGAGAGGGACCATCCTTGGTCTGATTGTGTCGTGGGAGGTGTCATCTTGTAGCTTTCATGGTGTACATCCCCATTTTAGGGATGTTCGCGTCATCTGTGACGTCATCAGTACGATAGGCAGGTCGTACTTGATAGGCAGGTCCCAATAAGCCCGGGGACCGATATTAGCCCTTTTGGCTAGGGTTGATAGATGTTTTCCCCTATTTTAGGGGTAAAGTCCGTATTCCGCTTTTTACAGTTTCGGGAAAAAATCCTAATTTTACATGCACCCACCCATGACTGGATGCCCCTTCACGAATGCTTCACTTTGATACCTCACTCGACCCAATCGGACTATGCAGCGTATTTGAAGTCTGGGGACTACTTTTTCTCCGCGGAAGCTTTTTCCCGCGACCGCATCACTGCCAGACCGCATCACCGCGGAAGAATACATGCCCAGGGGCCCTTTGCCGGAACTATAGTCACCCAGAGTTACCTCCCCCTAGATTGGAACTCTTCTGTGCTGGAGGTAGTTTTTGGTCTCTTGAGAAACAACGCCACCTACCGCCACCAAGAGTTATCTCCCCCGGCAAAATATGCGCTGATTTGCACTTTGTATACTACTTGGCCGATTACCACAAGGTATCATCATGGAGCTATAAATCGGAAGGAGGCACACATTGGGGTGATAAAAGTGTTCAATGTACGATGCCGACACAGCGGGGTATAGCGGATTAACCCTGAGGGATTATAGCTGGCTCGGCCATGTCCGCCGTTGATTCGGTAGCATTCGATTTCACGCGTATGCGTGCCATGGACTTGCTGTCGACCTATTAAGCGTTGTGTATTCGAAGTGGCTATTGCCAATTAACCTCCCGTTGCGTTGATCACCATCAGGCGT
The DNA here is from genome assembly GCA_036873755.1 of Hanleya hanleyi. Classification (NCBI taxonomy): domain Eukaryota; kingdom Metazoa; phylum Mollusca; class Polyplacophora; order Lepidopleurida; family Hanleyidae; genus Hanleya; species Hanleya hanleyi. The sequence continues at coordinate 73,356 of JAVTVY010027575.1, forward strand.
ACTTTGTGTAAAAAAGTTTTTGAAGTTCTGAAAAGACTTAGACCACTTGAATTACTTATTATATTTGATCAACATGAGAAGTTCCATGAGTAGAAAACCAGATTTTGTAACGGAACGCAGGCCTACACGTGCCCGGTTAATGATTTTTGCAAGAAGTACTTGTCCGTAAGAATGTCTTTTATTTGATGACTGATTCTCAGCTTACAAATGCAAATGAAGTTGTATAGCATGGGATATAATGCAATATAAAAACGAAACCTTACAAAACCTATATTGTAGTTTAAGGGCCCCTTTCGCAGCCCATCAACTCAATGTTTTATTTTAATTTCACGGTAATTTCGCCAAGTTATGAGACGTACGAAAGAAATTTTCCACTTTTATAACGAATATTTTTGGTATAACATCTCACTCGGGCAGATTCTCAAGCGATGTGTTAATTAACATTTCCTGCTTCCAAAGAATTAAGGAAACTATGTTATTGATACCGTGCTGGGTACCGGTATTCATTAATATTTATCCATTAAACTGATGTTGAATATCGCTAGTCTGGCTTTAAATATAAAAAAAATGTTCTTTTCCCATTGTGAGGAACACCGCATGTATATATTTTTCGTGGTATTGACAATAATTTGTTCTGGCTTGAGTAATATCTTTTTCTTGATTATAAATACCTGCAATCGCAATCTTCCAACGGCAGACAATAACATTCAATGGGCCTGTTATAATCTCAAAAGCGACCGTTAAACGATCGCACTGCCAATTGTGTATTCGCGGATTACTCACCGAGCAATCAGCTCCCATAGGGGTATACACAAACGGACGCCGGGTCATTACTTAAAGGTGAAAAATATGCTTCTAAAATTCAAAATAACCTGTTAGATTTTGTTTTGTCAATATTTTTGCGATATAAGAAGAAAAGATTGCAAATCGAAAAACCTTTGCAGTTCACCTTTAATAGCTTTCTTGAAGCATCAAATACAGACAAAACGCCGAAGTAATGCTTACTAAATCCCATTTTATTCAAATTGAGGTAAAGCCTCCCGGAAATGCTAAACACGGGGGTATAGATCTGTTTACGATCTTTAACATAAGCATAACTTTTTCCCGATTTGAAATGCGGAAAGTGGGTTATTTTGTCATTAAATGTGTGAAATTTTCATAGTTTGGCAGAAGTCACCATGTATTTCAAATGGAGAAATATGTATATTTTCACTCGCTAATTTTGCACGAACGGGATAAGCCTCCCGTAAGAACCACAGATTTTCCGATTCCCTATAGTATATAGCAACTCGCTCACATTTTCGGGTCATGTTTGGAAATGCGGAAGTCAGCATAAAAGGAGAAAATACAATATAGATAGAAAAATGACAGCCTGTTTTCAAAGTCCCGTAGCTCAGCACCAATAAGACATACAGCCATGACTCAAATATTGTGATAAGGGAAATTATTTCAAATAAATAAACATGACATATGCGCATAATTTTCACTTGGTGATTTTAATTTGCGGAGACTGCGCATGATGACACCTCACTTCCGGCCATTTCTAATTTAACAGGAAGGAGTCGCAGGATCAGAGAGCGGCATCGTACATTGAACATGAAAGAGACCCAGCCCAGCTGGGCCGCTATTCAAAACACAAAAGCTCAGCGGGCGTGAGCGCTGGCCAGTCATTCCTGGTTTGTGGAACAGTGCCTCCTTCCGATTTATAGCTCCATGGTATCATAAATTAACTACAAACTGTGCCACAATATTCAATTGCCCCAAAATAATCATTGAGTGCCCCCAGATAACTTCATTAATGGCAATACCATATTATATTGTTAATGTATTGTGTTTGTGGTTGCATGGTTTGATTGTACTGTCACAAAATTTTTGCTGGGCTACATATTAACTTGCATTGGAGCGGTCTTCAGAGACGAGGACCATTCGAATGTGAAACTATTTCGACTTTTTACACTTACCGAATTGTCCCCCTTTGCAAGCCCGAACAAGTCGATGACGTCGCGAGGTTCCGGCTGGCATTGGACTTGAGAACGCTGTCTGAAGCCAAGTCCTTTCCTCATCAGTTGCCGTGTTTTGCTTTGCGGGAAATTTGGTTTCGATTTTGTGAATAATTATGCAATAGAAGATGGCATCACAAGATTTCATTCCTGAGGCGTTGGTGAGAACAAAATAATCATAAATCCTGAAATGACCCAAATTTACGTCTGTTCGATTCGACGACGACGGCCCACTGAGGTGTTGTAAACAGGGGTCTATGTAATGAACAAATGTTAAGCTCTGAGCTGACATTTCTTACTGTCCACCGTAGTTTTTAAATTAATTATTGATAAAAAATTTCAGCATGCAGTCCATTTGCGTACACTTCGCCATCCATAAGATGGCTTGCGAATCGTGTGTCTCCATTATCGCGTAGTTCAACAAGCTGAACCCTGCTGACATTTAATTTTGTGATATTGACAATGCAGGGTTCAGCCGTTGAACCGAAATTTCCTATCGCAAAATTTTCGGCCTCCCGACCTAGGTAACAGCGGGTGGATTTGGGCTCACAAAAATCGATAATACCTACCGCTTTGCACTCGCTTGGATAGAATACATATTTGCCTACTTCCCTGGCCATTTATTTTATCCGTCCAGCTTCTTTAATTTCCATAAAGGGCAAAAGAAAAAAAAAATCATCGCGGCTGATCTTCCAAAAACGAAATCGGCCGCCATTTTATCACGTGACCGTGAATCTCGCGTGATGTTATTCTAAATTCAGGATTACACGAGTCGGAAGAACTGAATCCGCTCAGTAGATCCAGTCGCTTAGGGAGATGAAAAATCCCGTGAATCACCTTTTCCAGTATGTGCCTTCTATTATGCTTCATACCTATAGTTACAATTTTACATTTAAAAGCAGATAAGTTGACAGCCTTATGAATGAGCCGTTTCCGACCTTCCCGTCTACAGTCCCGAAATTACAATCGAGGTACGATCAGTCTCGTGTCACCATAGTGATATTTTCAAAATGGTGGCATATTTAGTTTTTGGAAGATCAGCGACGATGATTTTTTTTTCTTTCGCCGTTTATGGAAATTAAAGAAGCTGGACGGAGAAAATAAATGGCCAGGGAAGTAGGCAAATATGTATTCTATCCAAGAGAGTGCAAAGCGGTAGGTATTATCGATTTTTGTGAGCCCAAATCCACCCGCTGTTACCTGGGTCGGGAGGCCGAAAATTTTGCGATAGGAAATTTCGGTTCAACGGCTGAACCCTGCGTTGTCAATATCACAAAATTAAATGTCAGCAGGGTTCAGCTTGTTGAACTACATTATCGCGGAGCGATATCCGGTGTTTTACCGGATTCTGTTCGGCCTTCATCCGGCGGAGAACAGACTCGAAAACGCTGCTAAATTACAGGTTTTCATACATACCTCGGAAACAGATATTGCCTGGGCTTACAAAATATATAGGTATGAATAACTTTCGTATCATCCAAGAGGTGTGGTAGATCTGCAATTTTGAACAAGTAGATCATCACATGACTCGAAAATGGAGGGTTACGTTGGGGTTACGTCGGTAGACTTTAGCGGATTGGCTGACGAAGTCACGTGGTATTGATTTATGGAAATTCCCTCTTGCAATTGCCGAAAGTAGTCTGAAATGGATACACACGATCCCAGGGTCAGTCTTACCGCGTATAGATGACCGAAATGGTTACAGGTTGCATGCAGTCTTGACCTTTTCATCGCCACAAGATTGGGGCCACACTAATTACTGACCGGTTCAGAAAAAAGACTGACCGGTACTAAAAATGTATGGTACTGACCGAGATACACAAACAGGTCCGGGAAAAGCGGTAAATGGGTTGATTCTGCCCAATTTGCCTGACACCCCCTAATTGCAACAGGGTTCAAAATCTTACGGCACATCAGAGCATGCGGCACATCAGAGCACGGCACATCAGAGAACGTTCTATAAGGGGGTTAAATCATGTGTGGCTGGGCACTTCAGGGGACGTTTTATTAACGCGCATGGGCACATCAGGGAACGCTCGGTGGCTTATGCAGTTTGGATTCCCGCTGACCGCGTAACCGGCCGATTGGCGCTCCACAAGACCTCTGATAATAGTATGACTTGATTAATTATACCGGATTAGGTTCAACATTGGTCACAATATATGGCATAAGAGGTACATTTAGTGAAAACTTTGCTAATTTACAATAGATTACGATTATAAGTGGCTATAAACATACATGTAAATTAATATAGCTTCTTATTTGTATTTTCTCCGTAATTCGTATTCGGGTCAAATTTTATCATGGCTATTGCAACCGCAAAATTTGTCTATGATTGATTCAGCCTCTTGGGTTAATGTACATGCTTGATGTTCTATAGAATCATTGATCACCTATAAATATATATACACCTCACTCACGAGTATTTTAATGTCCGGTAAATGGAAGTCCTTTTATATATTTGCATGTTTTATCTGTTGTCTGATGTTTGTAGTTATGTATGTTTTATCATGTTTATATGTTTGTATGATTGCGTTTTAGCCCTGATGGGCACAACTTTTACGCAAATAAACTATTCTATTCTATTTGTGATTTCTCCAGTCATAGTCTTATAGTCTCGCTAAAAGTCTCATCTACCTCAAAATTGATTTTATGCATGTGATTAAATCAAATGTATACGTGGTCACATATAATTGTAGAACAATCATTATTTTTTAATATTTATCTAACAGATACACGGCACATTTTGTGCAGCAAAATATACCAAAATAAGACCTATCCGCATATAGTTCCAAAGGGGGGACACGGCACACCACAGAACGGATACTGGCGCGACCAAGCCACGTGGCGACAGACAGCACCCTGGAGACGGGCCAAGACACTTCATCAGCCAGGCATACACTAATTCTGCATATTTATAAACACAGGGATTAATGACAATACATGCAACTGGAACAGTTGTAACAGTTATCCCCGATTTTGCTGCCCTGCCCACCAAAACACTGCATTTAATCTATACATGTACAAAACCAACAAGTCAGTTATGTTATGTTAAAACAAATTCATCACGTCCTGTATGTTTTTGTACAGAATAAACAAACCATGCAGCTGTGACTAGAATTGTGCTTTATTTTCTTGAAATTCCGCAAAACATTGAAATATTATATATTGATAACTGTCCAAATTGTGCCGTAGACAAATTATAATACAATTATAATATTATAATGTCGTACCGGTACAATACAGACATGACAGACGGTCTAGCAATATCAATTGATTGAAATTGCAGTTTTTTAGGGCCGCTTTCCATACGGATTTCGCGGCCCTTCAATTGAATGTTTTATTTTAATCCACGTTACATTTCTCATTTCATTTGTGATGTTTACAAACGCTATATTTTAAAATAAAACAATATCTCCCCATGAAAATCACTTAATAGGTGACTGAATAGCTCTCCCCGAAGCAAGCTGTGCTGATCATGAGCTCTCGAAGGCTATTCATGCATTGGCCCATATGCTATATATAGACCGTCCTCTGGTGTGCCGTGCTCTCATGTGCCGGCACATCACAGGACGGTAGGATTTTGAATACGTATCCCTTATTGACGGGTATATTATTCATAGTTGAAAGTGTTTTTTTTTTTTCAATAATAAATAACTCGAGTTACAAACTGAGCACTTTAGGCACGAATTTACAGGAGTTTGTTTTGCTGACAAAATAAAATGTATATGCCGTAGTTTTGCCTATGTAGGAAAGTGAAATAGGTTGTTGACCTATCAAAAATTATAATCTCATACATATGACTTACCTGTTTTGTGCCTTTCCTGCCAAAATTTATATTCTACTCATCAACACATGTTCACCTAAACATATGGCGCCATCTCCAATCTGCAGTGAATCCTGGGTATAATATTAGCATCACCTGATAGCACAGGCTGGTTGGAGTCTTAGAGTTTAGGCCTTCGTATACTATTGTATATAGGAAGAGAGTAAAGGCCGGAAATGGCGTTCAACACTTCTTGCCAAACGAGCATAAATAAAGCATTATCCTCTCCAAACAATACCTTCTTCTGCCAGAAAGGCAGATCTAATAAGACTAACAACAAGACCATTATCTTGCGCTGTATGTTTTCGCTGTGTGAGTTTTCAGGGCATAAAACATACAGAAAAGTTTTATAATTTGATAATCAAGGTACAGGTTGTCAGTTATCTCCAACCCTGCTTGGTAGTATATCATTATTCAGTCTTCTACATGTATCTGTACTCCAGGTGCCTGCGCAGTTCAGTCACAGGACATTTCTGAAGATTGGGGAGGATGTGGAGATACGGAAGTGTGAGGATGAAAGCTGTTCATGTAAGCGGAACTACCATTGTCCATTCTGTGATATAAACCATTACAAGCCCACCAAACCAGGCCGTGTACAAGAACACCTCGAGGAGTCACACTGGCCCTTCGGTGTATACTATAAAGGTACAAGTCTGTCTGATGTGGTAATGTTATGAAATGCAAGAGAGATTTTGAATGAATAATTTATTTTTCTCCAAAGTGCTTGGGGCTCGTGAAGCAGACATGTATGCTACATGGCACAGTGGCAGTGTTTGTTGTTGTGAGGGGTTGCGTAATGTAGTATGCATGTAGAACTTGTTGTAAACTGGGAAGAAGTTGACATGTTCGAAGAGATTGTCAGTTTTACACAAAGTGCATAAGCTTATATTACTTGTACCCATAAACCCTATGTTGATGTTTCTCAATTATAATAGCCAATATATTTCATGTTGAGCCTATTTGCATAATACTTGAACATGGGTAAATTCAAAATGGCAGCCATGAGTTTGGGTTTAACTGAAAAATTATGTTTTCATTTTTTTTTTCAGACCTGCTGATAGTGTGTTGCTTTCGTGAGTGTGGTCAGGAGAATGCCAGTCATTTCCATTGTCCAGTGTGTGGAGAATGCCTCCACAGGCGACAACGGTTTGTCCCCCATCTTCGATTACACCTGGAGCAACAGGTAGTGTGTGTTTTGGAGTTTTATGAGAAGTTATTCTCTTCATGTGTCAGAGTCTGTGAATGATTGGGATCCCACCTTCACATGTTAGACAAACAAGTAAACGAAGTTTCTCGACGGATGCCTGTCAAACTATTCGCATTGCGACAGAATACTGATTCTACTGCCAAAGAATTCCAATGTTATCATATCATTTAGTTTATTTAACAAACATCACAAACATGAAGTTGATCTGGAGTATATTTTTGTTAATAAACAAATAGCTTGACAGGGGTGACACTGTAACCAGACAATGTGACATTGTGTCCTGCTTATCAATTGTTCGGTCATTGATATATATTTACAATCCCGTGAACATAAAATGCTAATAACTCGCATATCTGTGCTTCCGTCATTGTTCCTAAATGTGACATTTTCGAAAACAAATTGGAAATGAAATTTAATTTTAGGCTACGGTGGAAAGCTATATATAGTGGGTTTTTTCTTCTTTTTTTTCTTTCGTAATAGGTTTAAATAGTTAAATTTCGCCTAGTGAGAGTAATTATTTATCATTTGCCTAGAAATTGTCAAAATTAATTGATGAATTATTTCATCTTTCTACATGAGGTAATCAAAAACGTTTTAAAACTCGATAAACAATCTGTTGGTGGGCTGTAAAAAATAAAATCAACAGGACTACATTGGATCATTTTCTTATCAAATGTCCCAGTGCGTTCATCGATCAGGATATACCTCACCTGTCCATGTGACAGATGGACTGAAAAAATCATTTCATGCCCTGCATGATACACTAATGGTCAATCATGTACATGACACACATGTGCTGAACCAGTCAATCACTGTATATGATATACGCTGAACCAGCTGATCACTGTTAGGTATTGAAATGTTCACCAAATACTTTCAGAATATTTGTCAAGAAATGTCCGGCACATAATTAAAATACATATAAACTGACTGAAAAACTGCAGGACAGTGCCAATTTTCTGCTGGACATGTCCTGCAAATAGATAGCAATTTCAACCCCTGAAGTCTGTACATGACTACACTTAATCAATCAATCACAACCAGTCAATCACTGTACATGACCTGCACTGAACCAGTCACTCACTGTACATGGCCTAGCCTACACTCAGCCAGTTGCTCACTGTACGTGATCTTCACTGAACCAGTCAATTACTGTACATGACCTACACTGAACCAGTCACTGACTGTACATGACTTAGTCTACACTTAACCAGTCACTCACTGTACATGACCTTCACTGAACCAGTCAATTACTGTACATGACCTTCACTGAGCCAGTCAATCGCTGTACATGACGTACACTGAACCAGTCAATTACTGTACATGACGTACACTGAACCAGTCACTCACTGTACATGACCTTCACTGAACTAGTCAATTACTGTACATGACCTACATTGAACCAGTCACTCACTGTACATGACCTACATTGAACCAGCCAATCACTGTACATGATTTACACTGAACCAGTCACTCACTGTACATGGCCTTCACTGAACCAGCTACTCACTGTGCATGATCTACACTTAACCAGTCACTCACTGTACATGACCTTCACTGAACCAGCCACTCATTGTGCATGACCTACACTGAATCAACCAATCATTGTACTTGAGCTACACTGAACCAGCCACTCACTGTAAATGACATACACTGCCTAAACAAGCCAATACATGACCCACACTGGATTTACGAATTACTGTGCATGACCTACACTGAGCCAGTAAATCGCTGTACATGACTTACACTGAACCAACCAATCACTGTTCCTGACCTACACTGAATCAGCCAATCACAACCAGTCAGTCACTGTACATGACCTATACTTAGCCTGCCAATCACTGTAAATGACATACATGGAACCAGTCAATCGCTGTATCTGATATACATTGAATCAGCTGATCTCTGTTAAATCAGCCAACTGCTTTCTGTAGTCTACACGAATAGGAAATATATTCATACTATGGTCTGTTGATGAAGTGTTTTTTATCTCATTTATTAGGGTGAGAACCTTGACCTGGCTTATGCTCCTGTGGCTAAACAACCTAATGTTCTCATTTACGATGGTAAGAAGGTACTTTCTTTCTTGTTATGGAATTGGATCGTTAATGTAAACTAACTGTCATCTAATAATTCAATCACAGGAAGTAAAACTTCCATGTACATTAAATACAGCAGAGAATAACGACGTTCTCAGTACAGACACACTGTCATTGTTTACCTCCCTTGGTTACCTAAAAGTGGTCAGAAGGACTTTTCATCTTGATATTTTCAAATTCTTGGTTTGATACTCATAGTTTGGCATACATTTCAGAAGTTTGAGAAAATTATCACCGTATAGATTACATAGTTACGGATAGCTAAGGATTTGCAGTGACAATTTTTAACACACCCGCTCTGCCATTTCAGGCATGACAGTGAGGCTATGTACCAAGGTTTGTGGTGAATCTGCGCTCGACCACTATCACTGCCCAGCTTGTGATTTTCTCGGGCTGACCAACTCGCGCTTTTGTGCACATCTCCGCAAGTGTGAGCGGCTGCTGAAGGGACGTTCACGGCTGCCAAGGAAGGAGTATAAAAAAATAACTCCTGTCAACCCCGTACCAGATCCAAGAGATGTTTTCGTTGACTTTGTAAGTATAATCTGTTATTCCTACGAAGTAGGCTCTCATTTGCAAATTGTCCGGTAATGAGTGAGTCAGTCGATCCGAATTCTTTCATCGGCAAAATGATGAGAACCGTTGACATTAGAACCTTGATTTTTGGCATGAACGTACATTAGGGAACTGCTACCAGCAAGTTCTGAGCAGACCGAATTCTGATGAAAATATGATGTATAATTAGTTTTTATTATTTATTGATGGCTCAGCGAGTGCGCTGTCATGCCCATCGGGAACCCTTGTTTCATTGTGACTTTTGAAGGTTCCCCGATACCAGGAAGCCTGGTCCATTTGAGATTCAGACCATCTGAGAATGGTTATCGTTGGATGGAATCTCCCAATCCCCATATATTCTGGGAGCTTACATGATGCTACACTTATTCAACCTATGCACTTCCCTCGAGAGGATTTCCCCAGGATTTTCTGGGGCAGACCTACTTAGGTGACCTATAAACCTCAAAATTGGCAAAAAAACGTCTTAGGTCAAGTTCACACTTAAATCATATCAAACCCTACTTCGTAGGTCCTGTGACGTTAGTCACACTGCTCATGTGTATTAAGATATTCAAGTCAACCATGTGTGAATAGCTGGGCGTATTAGCAGAGCTTTAGATTACCCTAATTTGGGTACACCCTCAATTCGGCGTTGCAAATTTTGTTCGACAGGGAAATGCTCTCAAGTTAATGAAACTATTCAAAATTGTATGAATTCTGGCAAAATAGGCAGGCTTTGAAGCAAATTTGACACTTATTGATGGGAAATCTCCATGAACACAAATAAACATTGATTGTCAATGCAAGAAAAATATTAAATAAAAAATAATATATATGTATGTTTTTTGCCCTCTAATTTGGGCGCATACCGGTTGCAAAACCTTCGTGGATACGTCCCTGGGGTGAGTTATAATAATATGCCCAAAAGCAAAATTTTTGCATATCCATGATCACCATATCACAAAGCATATATGCAGTCATTTTTCCCCGTCCAAATCCGTAACTCGAAAATCTGACAATTTTGATTGGTCGATGGTGGCCATTTTCATTTATGGAGCAAGTTTTCAAATATAGTCCAGTATTTTTGAAAGCCTTTTTTTAAACCAATTATGATGCATAAAAATTAGTTTTAACTCAAATTTTCAGCTGATAGTTGAATGTAAATAGTGATTAAATCATTGGAGTGACTACCTCACCAAACTACCTTTATAACATCATTTCAGTGGCACCCTTCAACAGTTAGAACGGTGTCAGATCTGAACGTGAGACGCTGCCAGCTTCGCAAGTGTTGTAACAAACGGTACCACTGCCCATTGTGTTCCAAGGATGTCTTCAAACCAACTTATATTACGCTGCTCCGCAAACATTTCCGTGTCCACTGGGATAAGCGCATCACCCTCAAAGGTATCTGCAACAGTAACCTGCAGTTTGAATGTATCTTTGATTGTCCAATTATGAGTGATAGCTACTTGTACATACTGTCACATGAGCAGGTTAAAACATTCTGATTTTGAGGTGCGTCTTCACATGATTAGACCTTATAAGGAGCTGAGAGGGTAATGAGCAGGGAAATGGAACGGGACAATAAGGAACAGGTGGATGGCTGATGGAATAAGAAGTGGGGGTATAGGGACTGGAAGGTTAAGGCGGAGGTGGGGGAGAGGGGGTCATGTCAGGAGCTGGGCATGGGACTGGGAGGAGGAGGAGGGTAAGGAGCAGGGGAAGTGCTGGAAGAGGAAAGAGGAGGGGATGGACCTGAGAAGGTAAGAAAGAGGATAGGAATAGAAGGGTAAAGAAGATGGGGAACGGAGCTTGGAGGGTAAGGAGGACGGAGATCGAGCTTGGACGGTATGGATGATGGGACTGAGGGTAAAGAGCAGGGGGAGATAGAACTGTGAAGGTTAAGATGGAGCTTGGGGGATAAAGTGGATGGGATTGGAAGGGTATTAAAGGAGGAGGAGGATGGAGCTGTGAGGGTAAGGAGCACGGGGATGGAGCTTGGAGGGTAAGGTTCATGGGATTGGCAGGGGTATGGAGTTGGGGAGTAAGGAGGTGGTTGATGGAGCTTGGAGGGTAAGGATGATGGAACTGGGAGTGTAAGGAGGGACCGAGTGAAGGACGAGTCGTACACTAATTTGGAAAGCCAAGAATATATATTTCTGAATTTAAAGCATACATACTTTAATAAGGGGTTAGTGATGCGAGTGTTGTTGTTGTTGTTATGGAGCAAGTATTTTGGAAAATGCTGAAAAGCGTATGCCTGAAGATAATGACAATGCCTGTGGAAAGTTTTCCCTTTGTGGTTGTCTTTCATTCTTGTACTCTTTTTATTTCACATTTACACAAGTTACATGGAAGTCCACTGCACAGCCATTGTCATACGGTTTCAGCATTTTCCATTGCCCTCAATGGATGCCCTCTATGGTTGTATTGTTGACTGTTGCTACAGAAATTTTTCATCTAAAATGATATGTTCCTTTTCTCTCAACAGATTATACCTTTCTCTCGTGTAACTTGAAATGTCAACTTCCAGACGGAGAAGCGAAGGTCATGCACTATCACTGCCCCCTCTGTGGTGTTACCAAAAATGGCAAAAATTCATTTCAAGTACATTTGAAGTCCTGTGGCAGTCAATTAGGCGAGATAATGCATCAGGTAGATGAGTCTGTTGGCACGATCGCAGACTCGGTAGTTGGAACAGAGAAATCGCTAGATGATGAAAATTCAGTGGACGATTGTGGTGAAGATGATGATAATGATGAGATGGACCAGTCGGATTGCTTAGATGTTTCTTCCAACCAAAGCAAAATAATTAAGGTGTGCTTAACTTTATTTGTGTGTTGCATAAGTAGTATGCATTTGGAGAGCCTAAATGTAATCCCTCAAACGATATCACCAACACTAGAATTTGTCCTAATAGGTCAAGGTCAGTCATCATTGATAGGCTTCTGACCCTTCGCCAGAAGCATAGTTGTGCCCCCGACACTCGAAGAGTAGTGTAGTATTGGGATCCGTCTGTGCGGGCATTCAACTTTGTTTCCAAACAATAACTTCTGAAAAACTGATTGATTTTTTTCAAATTTGTTATGTGGGTACCTTGTCTCAAGATCTCGCTTGGGATTGTTTTTCATGCCAGTCCGCCTATAGGTGGCGCCACAATTTCCGGACAATCAATTTTTACCCGGACAAATTTTGCCCGAAGGGTATTGTCGTCATCAGCGCGGTCTGTCTGTCCGTCTGTGGACACGATATCTCAAGAAGGATTGTAGCCAGGCATTGTAATTTCATATCACGTATGCATCTGGTGAAGGGTCAGAATCCTATTGAAAATGACTGACCTTGACCTATTTTATCAAGGTCAAATTCTAATATTTGCTATATTTTTTGAAGGATTAAAGCTAGTCTTCAAACTCATTTTTCATATGCACCTGGTGAGTGACTAGAAGCCTATCCCAGTTGATTGACCTTGACCTATTTTTTCAAGGTCAAATACCGTTTATTATGATATAACATGAAGAAATATAGCTAGGCTTTCCAAATTAATACTATGTATACATCTGGTGATGGTGTGCTGAAGATGACTGACCGTGACCTATTTTGTCAAGGTCATATACCTTATATTATGATATAACATGAAGAAATATAGCTAGGCTTTTCCAAATTAATACTAGTCTATGTATACATCTGGTGATGGTGCAGAGGTGTGCTGAAGATGACTGACCTTGACCTATTTTATCCAGGTCACATTTTATTTAGTACAATATTTCATGAAGGATTATATCTACATTGTCCAAATTTATACCACAGCTGGACCCGAGTCTAATGAATATCACTGACCTTGACCTATTTCCAAAGGTCAAATTCTATATGTAAAGTCTAAGATCTCCGAATTTATGTTCCATATGCAATTCAGTTAGAATAGACCAGAAAATTGTTGAAGATAACTGATCTTCCAAGTTCAAATTACTTGATTTGATTATGAGCTATACAGCAGAACTTCAACACTTTTTAGCTCATCTGGGCCGAAGGCCCGATGGGCTTATGTCATGGCCTGACTGTCCGTCGTCCGTCGTGCGTAAACATCTTCTTCTCTGAAACCGCTTGGCCGATTAAGCTGAAACTTGGCATGCATGTTCCCCCCAATGAGTACACCAGAATTTGTTCATGCCGTGTCGATACGATTTCAAATATGGCTGCCATGGTGGCCATCTTGAATTTTCCAGTGAAAATCTTGTCATTATTTTTCGGTAACTACTTCATGGATCTTTCTCAAATTTGGTACACTGGTTCCCCTTTGGGTCTAGTTGTACAACATGTGTACTTTAGTCCGATTTGAATATCCAATATGGCCACCAGGCGGCCATCTTGGATTTCCCCATGAAACTTTGTTATCGCGGTTTCTCAGGAACTACTTCATGGATCTTTCTCAAATTTGGTACACAGGTTCACCTTGGGGTCTAGTTGTGCAAGATACCTTTTGTGGTCTGATTCAGAAATCCAATATGGCTAAAATGCGGCCATCTTGGATTTCCCGATGAAACATTGTTGTCGCGATTTCTCAGGAACTACTGCATGGATTTTTCTCAAATTTGGTACACAGGTTGCCCTTGAGGTCTAGTTGTGCAAGATACCTTTTCTGCTTCGATTCGAAAATCCAATATGGCCACCAGGCGGCCATCTTGGATTTCCCCATGAAACATTGTTATCGTGATTTCTCAGAAAGTACTGCATGGATCTTTCTCAAATTTGGTACACAGGTTTCCCTTGGGGTCTAGTTCTACAACATGTGTACTTTAGTCCGATTTGAATATCCAATATGGCCACCAGGCGACCATCTTGGATTTCCCCATGAAAATTTGTTATCGTGATTTCTCAGGAACTACGTTATGGATCTTTCTCAAATTTGGTACACAGGTTCCCTTTGGGGTCTAGTTGTGTAAGATACCTTTTGTGGTCTGATTCAGAAATCCAATATGGCTACCAGACGGCCATCTTGGATTTCCCGATGAAACATTGTTGTCGTGATTTCTCAGGGACTACTTCATGGATCTTTCTCAAATTTGGTACACAGGTTCCCCTTGGGGTCTAGTTGTGCAAGATACCTTTTCTGCTTCGATTCGAAAATCCAATATGGCCACCAGGCGACCATCTTGGATTTCCCCATAAAACATTGTTATCATGATTTCTCAGGAAGTACTGCATGGATCTTTCTCAAAATTGATACACAGGTTCCCCTTGGGGTCTAGTTGTACAACATGTGTACTTTAGTCCAATTTGAATATCCAATATGGCCACCAGGCGACCATCTTGGATTTCCCCATGAAAATTTGTTATCGCGATTTCTCAGGAACTACTTCATGGATCTTTCTCAAATTTGGTACACAGGTTCCCCTTGGGGTCTAGTTGTGCAAGATACCTTTAGTGGTCTGATTCAGAAATCCAATATGGCTACCAGACGGCCATCTTGGATTTCCCGATGAAACATTGTTGTCGCGATTTCTCAGGAACTACTGCATGGATCTTTGTCAAATTTGGTACACAGGTTCCCCTTGGGGTCTAGTTGTGCAAGATACCTTTTCTGCTTCGATTTGAAAATCCAATATGGCCACCAGGCGGCCATCTTGGATTTCCCCATGAAACATTATTATCGTGATTTCTCAGGAAGTACTGCATGGATCTTTTTCAAATTTGGTACACAGGTTCCCCTTGGGGTCTAGTTGTGCAAGATACCTTTTGTGATTTGATTCGAAAATCCAATATGGCCACCAGGTGGCCATCTTGGATTTCCTCATGAAACTTTATCGCGATTTCTCAGGAACTACTGCATTGATCTTTCTCAAATTTGATACACAGGTTCCCCTTGGGGTCTAGTTGTGCAAGATACCTTTTCTGGTCCGATTCGAACATCCAATATGGCCACCAGGCGGCCATCTTGAATTTCACCATGAAATTTTGTTATCGTGAATTTTCAGGAAATTACTGCATTTCGAAAATTTGGTACACAGGTTCCCCTTGGGGTCTAGTTGTACAACATTTGTACTTTAGTCCAATTTGAATATCCAATATGGCCACCAGGCGGCCATCTTGGATTTCCCTATGAAACTTCGTTATCGTGATTTCTCAGGAAGTACTGCATGGATCTTTTTCAAATTTGGTACACAGGTTCCCCTTGGGGTCTAGTTGTGCAAGATACCTTTTGTGATTTGATTTGAAAATCCAATTTGATACACAGGTTCCCCTTGGGGTCTAGTTGTGCAAGATACCTTTTCTGGTCCGATTCGAACATCCAATATGGCCACCAGGCGGCCATCTTGAATTTCACCATGAAATTTTGTTATCGTGAATTTTCAGGAAATTACTGCATTTCGAAAATCCAAATATGGCCGCATCTTGAATTTCCCATGAAACTTTGAATTGTTATCATGAAATCTTTGAAAATTACTGCATGGATCATTTAGTGTTCAGGGGGGACAACACAAGTTAGAAACTCATCTATTGCAGTTCTTTAGTAAAAATTTCTCACAGCTACTCTCTCCAGTTACAGCCAGATGAGGTACAGTGCCGTGGCACTATCTTTACATCAATTAAGGCCTTGGCAAAAGCTGACCTGGATCAACTTCCTATGTATTTCTAAAATGAGAGAACTACAGTCAACCCAACTAGATCACATTTTTGTTAACCTGCATGATGTTGTCAAAGTTCTAAAAATACATATTTTGTAATGCATGATTGCTGAGTGTAGACAATAACTAATAGCCGAGAGGTATTGGAGCCCATTGGGCTATGTTTAAAACCTGAACAGATTCTTTCCAAATTTGGTATGTGGGTACCCTGCCTCAAGATCTCGCTAGGAATTGGTTTCATGCCCTTCTGCCTATAATGGCGCAACCTGTGATCCTAGTTAAACTTTCATTTCTGAAATATATTTGAAGAAAACCTGAAAAGGTTCTTTCCAAATTTGGTATGCGAGTACCTTGCCTCAAGACCTCACTTGGAATTTTCATGTCAATCCACATGTAGGTTGTGTCAAATTTTCCTTTTGGGACAAAGGAGATGGTATGATAAGGCAACATTTTGGCCACAGGTTGAAATCGAAAAAAATATGTCCTAAAAATAATATTTTTTTAATGTAACGGCAAGAAAAAATGTATGTGCACAATATGTGAAAGTTTGAGCCCGATTGCATTATGATTATAGTTATGACATGAAATTGAAATGTGCAGCATGTGCTATTTCGTGAAAAAATGTCTGAATCGAGTCATTTAAATAAACATTCAGACTCGAAGGACCCCTTGGACCAAAACGCCTTTTAACCTGGTTTTATGTGGTGGCATTATATCTCCACTGCAGCTGGAAAATCTTTTTGGTCCAAGGGTTCCTTCATGTCTAAATGTGTGTTTTAATGACTCGATTTAGACCCTTTTTTTTGACGAAATAGCACATGCTGTGGATTTCAATTTCATGTCATAACTATAGTCATAATACAATCGAGCTGGAATTTCAGATACTGCGTACATACATTTTCTCTTGCCGTTACATTAGAACACAATTATTCGTCGTCACCATCACAATCAACATCTCTGAACTCTGAACTGTACATAAATTTTTTCAATTATTTACTGATTTTCTGTCCCAGTCACTTTGACCTCAAAGTGAATAGGGTTCCTCTTTGCCCCATGGGAAAGATACACACAAACTTTGGTGCCACTTCATCACCTGGAACTGAAAATAATTAACTCACAGCATATAAAAGTTAACAAAGAGGCAGAAATTGTGATCAGAATGTACAGCCTTGTCTATCAACAGGCATATAAAAATTATTAAAATCAGCTGAAATCTAGAATAATGTCATGTGAATAAAAAGTTACCGATGGCCAAAAACAACATAATTCCAACAGCGGTAGGTAGATTTCAGATATTTTGTAAACAAGGGTTGTATAATTTTGCCCCTGCTATATTGCAGGTGTTTGAGTCCGTAGCAGCTGTGTTATCCAGGCCTTTACTGGAGGCTTTCAAGTTCAAAACTTTGGATGCAGTGGAGAAATTTTTGTTAGATGTTGGAGGAACTGCCCAAGTCACTGTAGAGTCATCACCAGGAATTGACCCAAGTCGACCAATTTACTCTCTTCGAGGAAGTTTGGACAGTATTCTCGAAACAGAATTAATTCTTCAACAGGTATTGATAATATGTTCTCCACATCTTTCAACTTACATTGGGTTTTGACTATCTCATTGATATTTTTGTTTGCAGTAAATTTTCATAGAATTCTGCCAATCTACAATGTATCTTTAGTCAGTTGAACTGTTTAAAGCAATCAGCTTCATACTCGAGGAGCCACCGGAACACGGAATTATTTCGATGTTAGTTATGAGATAGACCCTACGACGCTTCACAGTATCCTGGCACATACATGTATTGGAGTTAACTGATATCCGATGGGCTGCATATATCGACCCTACCATTGGATCATAATAAATAGGGTAGGTCCGTCATGTATGATACTGTCAATCGGGTACAGTATGCCTGCAATATGGTTCCCCACATGTAGTTCCCATGTTGTAAGGGATTGACGTATCATACATGACGGATAGACCCTAAATAGGGTGCAAGCTCAATGTAGCAATTTTCTCTAAAAGGGGTTCTCTGTGCTTTGCGTGGTTTATCTTAATGTTAAAATGAACTAATTTTGAGTAGAAACTAATCTAATTAAGTATGTTTCAGAAATTTGATGATGTGAATGAGGACCCAACTATGAAGGTGAAGGTCAGTGACAGAGGTCTACCCCCTGCCACATGTATGGAGAATGACACGCTCACTAAATCCCTTCAGACACAGGCGACTTATGGACTTCAGAATAGAGGCCTGCAGTCCTCTGCACCTGAATGCCCTCTTGGATCTTCTGATAAAGTGTTGTCCACTGGTTTGGGAAGTGATGCTGTCATCAGATCCGCTAATAAACTGTCGACGGATATCCTACTGAAAGAGAAAACACTCGTGCCAGAGTTTGGTGGTGAGTTATTAATATTGATCTCTGGATGCCGGAAATGAAGTTTTTTTTATAGGATAGTTAGAGTAAGTGTCGCCGAGCTGTTGCACCATGTTGATGGACAACATATGACTGTCTCTTTCGTTAGGCCACAATCAATTCTGGATCAATGCGGGCCAAACTAGAGACAGTCCTTCAATCTGGTGGCTATGTGATATCAGGTATGAAAGCAGCTCGTATTGATACTACATGTAGCTAGTTGTTTACCGGACTATTACTTATTCAGTACTAAAACGGTTGAAATTTCGCTCACGGGGTTTACCTCATCTTCAACTCGCCCTCTGACACTGAAGAGTGGTATGCAGGGGAGCTAAGCAGGAACTATCAAACACAAGCCAACTGATGTCATAGTTCTTCTAGGTATTTGCATGTGCGAAGTATATATATACTTTAAACACAAACTCTTGTAGAGTGTTTCAGTGGCCGAATGGACAGAGTGGTTCAGTTATCATCACGAAGGTTGTGAGTTTGAGACCACTCAGGGATAGTCTGGTAAAGAACTCGCTAGTATCAAGATGAGCTGCTATCATAGCTCGTGATTTTTAATGCCGCCCTCCTATTTTCAGGAAGGACATAATCTCACAGAATCACTGCTGCTCTTTCAGTTAGTAATCGTCTTGGTTTCATAATTTCTTATTTCTCAAATAATTGATGTATTAAGAAACTATTCCAGAAAGAGTTTGTTTGAAAAAGTGTTTCGTTAATGGGAATACAGGGAACCTCATAATGAAATTTGTTACAACAGAAACTTCATTATAACGACAAAGTTTACAGAAACAAGTGTGCCCAAACACTTTATCCTCTGTTACAGAAAATTCATTATAACGACAACTTTAAGTGGGACATATGTGATCATTACAAAGAGGGTTGACTGTATCTGTTTATATTTCCTACACATGAAATAACCACTTCATTCATTTTTAGACTAATATACTGGAATTATTGAATACTCATGGAAGCCAGTTCGTGCCACTTCGAAGTGATTTTTTGTCTGCAGCTATGTCATAAATTTGACTTACAAAGTCGTAATTATGACATAACTGATTAAGTGATAATAACGATGTACCAGGTCATAATTACTATTAATAAGTAATAACGACTTTGTTAGGTCATAATTATGAATTACAAATTCGTAATTATGACTTAGCTGGAGAAAAATATTGACTATGATGTGGCACACAATGTTTTTCCATAAAAACTTAATTACTGGTACTTAAAACTCTCTCTGCATGTATATAAGGTAGAAATTGTCTGACATGTAAGCATTGTTGTAATTCTTTCTCCATTCCATTTTGTAGGCTCTGAGGAATCGATGACAGCTCTGTCAGACGATCCCCCTCCAGATGTTGAAGAAGATGAAAGTCTGGATCGTGAAAATGGAAGTCAACATGATATTGTGATGTCTAATGCAGGAAGCCCAGTGAAAAAGCATCCATCAGGTCAGCTGCACAGTGGTACTCCTCCTGGGAAACAGAATCAGGTCAATGACACCACTGAACCGAAACCAAGGAATTCTGAGAAATCGGCATCGGGCAAGCGCTACAAGGAACATGACAAATCACCAGGTCCGAGAAAGAAGTCGAAGAGAATGGATGTATCTCTGCAGGCCGATATCTATTCGGATGATCCGGAAACTTGCTTAGTATCCGTACCACCATGCCTTAGTAAGGAAACTGGGCTTACAAGTATGGCCACACCGGTTGGGCAGAAAAGATACTCCACAAGAGGTCATAGAGTGGATGTAAGCATGTTGACAACCCCAAGAAGACGATCTGGCAAACTAGGAGATATTCCGAAAGCTGCAGTTACCGTGAAGGACACACAGAGCAAATCAAGCCAATCTACGAAGATACCCAAGGCTATCATCGCCGTGAAAAGCACCAAGGGTAAGATTGGTCAAACTTTATTTCTATTGGATAGCCTGAGACGTTCACAAAGGAACTCCAAGGATGTGTCGAAGGCTCTTGTTGACGTGAAAGGCTCAATGGTAAATCAAACTGTATCAGCAAGCCCCAAAGCTCAAGGAGATGTTGTTGAAGGCACCAAGGGTGATCAGACATCGTCGGCAACCGCAAGAGGTTTGAGGAAATCAAAGAGGAATAAAGGTGAAGTTGAAGACATCCCAAATGATCAAAGATCATTACCTGGCCGTAGAAGTTTACGAAGATCAAAGGGGATAGCGGGTCCTGGAGATGCCAGTAAAGGTATATCACCATCAACTAAAGCAGCTGTAACAATTATCCCTGAAACTGTCACACCCACTGCAGCTGCAGAAACAACTATCCCTGAAACTGTAACATCCGCTGCAACAGCAAAAACAACTATCCCTGAAACTGTAACACCCAATGCAATGGCAGAAACAACTATCCCTGAAACTGTAACATCCGCTGCAACAGCAGAAACAACTATCCCTGAAACTGTAACACCCAATGCAATGGCAGAAACAACTATCCCTGAAACTGTAACATCCGCTGCAACAGCAGAAACAACTACCCCTGAAACTGTAACACCCAATGCAATGGCAGAAACAATTATCTCTGAAACTGTAACACTCACTGCAACAGCAGAAATAACAACCTCTGAAACTGTAACACCCACTGCAACAGCAGAAACAACAACCTCTGAAATTGTAACACCCACTGCAACAGCAGAAACAGCTACCTCTGAAACTGTAACACCCACTGCAACAGCAG
Organism: Hanleya hanleyi; assembly: GCA_036873755.1. Classification (NCBI taxonomy): domain Eukaryota; kingdom Metazoa; phylum Mollusca; class Polyplacophora; order Lepidopleurida; family Hanleyidae; genus Hanleya; species Hanleya hanleyi. Next base: position 94,783 of record JAVTVY010027575.1, read on the forward strand.
AAACAACAACCTCTGAAACTGTAACACCCACTGCAACAGCAGAAACAACAACCTCTGAAACTGTAACACCCACTGCAACAGCAGAAACAGCTACCTCTGAAACTGTAACACCCACTGCAACAGCAAAAGCCACTACTGAAACTGTAACACTCCCTGCAACAGCAGCAACAATAGCTGCCCCTGAAACTGTAACACCCACTGCAGCTGCAACAACAACAAGCACTGAGATAAGAGAAAGAGAGGTGGAAGTGATGACATCTTTGTTGACTGGTAACCTTGTCCTTAGAACTTGGATAGATAAGCAGAAGAACAAAGAACTCCCTCTCAGTACACATGATGATCCTAATGTTTCCCCGTCAGCTGGTTTGTCACTGACATACCTTGACCTTGCTGCAGACACAGCCCTTGGCAGTGACCAACAGACAGATGGAGAGAAACAGCTCTTGGAGGACCGTGTCAAAATGGAGGATGCTGATATGCCCGCAGAGGAAAGTTCTGATGAAAACTTGAACGAAGATGGCTCTGTTTCTGACCTCGAATCTGGTATGACAGTAAATGCTTCTGGCGAGAACTCCGGCTTCAAGCAGTTGAAGTCCGTGAAGAATGAAGAGCCAATCCAGTTGTCCTTCTACTTGGCGGAAAAACCATTGATCATACCAACTGTTAAAGCTTATCGCTCTTATAGTGGCAAGCTTAAAGTGGATCGAAAGTCCCAAGTTCGAAAGGCTGCGGAAGTGGCACATGACACCGACGTTGTGAACGAGATGTTGCAGGGTCCAGAAAGTATTTTAGTTAAGGAAGAACCTGAAAGTCATATTGAATCTGAGAGTGATATAAATGCTTCAGATTGGTCTCCAGGTTTTCTACATTCAGGCCCCGATACCCAAACTCTCGGCACTGGAGATGGAGCACGTCTTTCCACTGACCAGAAGGCCACGCCTAAGAGAGCGCATGTGTGTGAAATCTGTGGACGAAAATTCCGCTTTCTTTCGGAAGTTTTGAAACATACAGGGGCCAATCATGGCAATTTCAAATGTGACCACTGCGAAGAGGTGTTTGAGAGGAGGGTGCTTTTGAATTGGCATTTGACTGCCGTACACAAAGCAAAGGTCACAAGTAATGAAAAGGCTCGCCCGCCGGTAACCTGTACAAAATGCGGGAAGCTTTTCTTAAATATAAAACTGTTGAAGATACACATGACGAACAGCCACAAAGGTCCATTGCCATGCACAATCTGTGGGAAAGAATTTAACAAGAAAGTGCGACTAAGGCTCCATGTTCAAGTCGTTCATGGGAAAAACCCAGTCGTTTGTGACATTTGCGGCAAAACTTTCTCCCACAAGCGTTATCTCCGTGTACATTTGAAACGCCATAAGGGTATAAAAAATCACCAATGTCCTTACTGTGTCAAAACGTTTTTCGAGTCCAACACGCTGAAAGAACACCTGCAGACCCATAAACCACGTTCGGAACGAGAGTATCGCTATATTTGTTCTTACTGCGGTGCCGGGTACGTCAGCAAGTCCAACTTCACGGATCACATCAACAAACATACTGGAGAACGACCACATCACTGTAACATATGTGAGAAGAATTTTAAGTACAAAACCCAGCTAAACTCCCATCAGGCACAGATGCATTCCGATGCCAAGCCATTTACGTGTTCTTATTGCACCAAGAGTTTCAAATTGAAGAGTAAACTACAGGCACATATTGTCACCCACACGGGTATAAGCAAGCACGTCTGCGGCTTCTGCAAGAAAGCATTCGGCTCTGCCACCGTTCTCAGGAAGCACAGACCGAGATGTAAATCTTCAACAAGATCCGAGTCCAACCTTGACTCGGACAGCTCAGATACCAGTACGGCAGTCTTCACTGTCCCCAGGGTAGCAGCAAAAATAGAAACACCTGATCCCTTGACTTCAGTTATAGATGTAGCCTCGTTTGCTTTTGCCGAAGAAATCCACCTGGAGCCGGATAGTCGGCTACTCGTGGAGCAGTTGGTGGCAAATACATCCGCTAGCCCCGCTGTTCCTGTCCAACCCATCCAAGAGGAAATGTATCTGTTTATGTGCAGTGTTTGTAATAGTGCCTTCGAGGATATGCAATCTGCAGAAATGCATATTTCAGAAGCACACCAGGAAAATGCGACCCAGACTTCATGATTGTAGATGAAAAAAAAATGTAAAAAAAATCAGTTATTAGATCAACAGGGAATATGAAGAAATTTTGTAGCACAAATTTTTGCGAATTATCCACTGAAATACTGGATAAATTTCCAAACTCGTATTGTTCGCTTACATGGGCTCAATTGTCATAAAAACACATGCTTTATTATCCCCCCATCACTGCCTGTCTAGAAGTTTTAAGAAAAGTTCTGAGCAGAAAAATTGAATTGAGATGTCAGGCTATACTGAATGATAGAGACAAGGCAATTGATAATTTGAGTCATTGACTTGGTTTGAGCTTTTTTTTTTTTTTTTTTTTTAGTTCCTTACCGACTTGGGGATACCGATTTTCAAAATTCTGTATATTTTGTTGTCTGTTCATTATATTGTAACAGTGCAGTATTGATTGATCTCTAACTTGACAAGTACTTTCCTGTCTGCAAGTAGAAGATTTGCCATCACAGGGATAATCTGTGGATGTAATACTTTTACAGGTGGTCATAGCTCAGTTGGTAGAGCATCAGCGCAGTCAGCCAGGGCTTCCGAACAAACCAATCCATTCTTTCTCTCAAAAATGATTTTATGAAGTGAATAAATGCTTGGAGATTGAGATGACATAATATACTGTTTATGGTTTACCAATGAAATACTGTTCATAGTTAACAATTGTTTTCTGTGGTATAGAGTCTACCAAAATGTTTTTGTGGATAGTGCGCTTAAGAATGCCTATTGTTGTATGGAACAGCTAATTGATGTTCAGGATTTCCAATTGTTGAAAGAATTGCCACAACAACATGGAATTGCCAATTGTTGTACAGGATTGCCAGTTGATGTATGGTACAGGATTGCCAATTGATGTATGGTACAGGATTGCCAAATATTGAAAGAATTGTCAGTTGTTGTACAAAATTGCCAATTGCTGTACAGGATTGCAAATTGTTGTACAGGATTGCCAAGTGATATATGGTACAGGATTGCCAAATGTTGAAAGAATTGCCAATTGTTGTACAGAATTGCCAACTGTTGAAAGAATTGCCAATTGTTGAAAGAATTGCCAATTGTTGTACAGAATTGCCAGTTGTTGTACAGAATTGCCAATTGTTGTACAAAATTGCTAATTCTTGTACAGAATTGTCAATTGTTTTACAGAATTGCCAATTGTTGTACAAAATTGCTAATTCTTATACAGAATTGTCAATTGTCATACAGAATTGCCAATTATTGTACAAAATTGCTAATTCTTGTACAGAATTGTCAATTGTCATACAGAATTGCCAATTGTTGTACAAAATTGCTAATTCTTGTACAGAATTGCCAAATGTCATACAGGAATTGTTGTACAGAACCTTCAACTGTCACACAGAATTGTCAATTGTTGTACAGAACTAACAATTGTCATACAGAATTGACAATTGTTGTACAGAATTGTCAATTATTGTACAGAACTGACTGATTATTAATTTTGGCAGGGCTCAGTTTAGCTATATATCATGTATCCTTTGCCCAAACCATCTGTTGCATAAAAAATCTGACATGCCCTCAAGCAAGACAGGGAAGGGACGTGTGCAAAGAAAACAAGTCTCGTGTTGGCATCTATGATTGGCCATATGTTCCGCTAAGATTTACAGGTTAAGAAGCGAGGAAGTGGGCCATGTGCTCCAGATACTGATCAATTCAGTAACACACAAACTAATCATATGAGTGCATAGTGTACCATTGAGTGGAACACACACTCAGATAAGCAGGGTGGTAATTTGCATGTTATTCTTGAACATATTATTATTAATATTTTACATTGAAACTTGTATATTTTGCAGTTGAAAGTGCATAATTATAATAATTCACATGTCTCTGTGAGTGAAATGTTTGGTGTGATCGCATGATTTGCAGGTTATTCTCGGTTAGTGCAAGTTAATTGTTGGAATACGATATTTTTCGCGGAAATATTTGAGAGAAATCAGTACGACTTGATTGCCAGGCTGGCAGGTTATTATTAGTCTGTTAAATGGATGAGAGTAAAATGAATAGATGAATGGATAAGGTGTTTTATTCTGCCCCAAATTCTGCCCTCTAATCACCAATTATTAGTTACATGTACATTACGATTGTTTTCCACTGAATCAGTTGTTTAATGGATGATGTGGTAAAGATTACCAATTGCTGTGAAAGAAATAAATTGTTAGTATTTATTGCACATGAATTTACTGCCAAATGAGTTGTATGTTATCAAATAAATCACAAATTTGAGTTTCACGTTCCTACAGTCAGATGGGTTTAATTTCATTTCTCGGCTTTTGACTAATTATTTCCCAGGTTCTGATTTTCTTATATGAAGTCTACGGTAATCCCTCTAATAATTCAATCACCCTCAATTTTGGGGACAAAATTCGTTCGGCTTTTCTAATAAATTTGATCGCCCTCGAAAATCAGTGAAATAACAAAGACGTAATGGATTATCTGATTTTTATAGGATTTTGAACCATTTTGTCAAATTCCTGTTCTAATAAATTCGATCATCCCCTGACTTTATAGTGCAAAAAATTACACTTCCTGTGATTGAATTATTAGAGGGATTATCATAAGTTGGATTGCACCATGCCTGGATCAGTTTAAAACAATCTAACTGGTGAAGATCCAAGGTTCCCCAAACGACGGTGCACACCAGCAAGGCACTCGCCATCTAGAATGTGAGTTTCGAAGTTGTCCATCAAACAGCAAGCCAGGTATGGGCGAGCTGGACAAGAAAATGTTTACAACTATATGACCAGAGATTCATGCCAATGGGGGACTTGCACGATACCAATCATCCAATGAGATTATGTCTGTTTTCTATTGTCTGTCAATTTTGGCCCAGTTAACCCTACCTGGTCTGGTGCCCCCCTGTTGTTTTTTTGCTCCTATCTCCGAAACGACAAAAAATTGAGAGCTGAAACTCCGTGACTTTTTAGATTATCATATTGGGGTCATTTTAAGCCTATTTGCATGACCACCCGAGCAGGGGATCATGGGTAAATTCAAAATGGCGACCATGTGGGGTACCAGTAAAGTTAGGTTTTCGTCATATTTCTTCAGAATTTTTGCTTTTTTGTATAGAAAATTGGGTAAAACCTATTTTATTTCATATCGGATTATTATTTACTAATTTATCATACAGTTTTTGCGAAGAAAAAAAACAAAAATAAAAAATTCGAAAATTCTGACCGAAAAATGCTATTTTTGAATGACATCACAGTGACGTCATCATGTCGGCCATCTTTGATTTTTTTTACATTTTCTAGTAGAGCTTGGCCCAAAGATATAGTGTGGTAAGTTTCAGCCCTCTAACCTTAGTGATAGCAAAAATATATAGGGGCCCCCCCCCCCGCCCCCTCCCCAGGCTGCGTTACACCCCAAATCGCCCAGGCCAGATAGGGCTAACCAGTAAACTGACAGAACTTGCACTGTCTGTTCATCTTTTGGTTCTATTGTGCAAGCCTCCACAAGACCCCACAGCCCAAAGGTGCGAGAGGTAAAACCTGAATTTCGACTAACTGTCCTGTAATATTTGTAACTTCTTCATACAAGTGCTGTATGCGATTACTATCATCGTAAAATGAGGATTCTCCATCTCCATCAGGATACCTCCGCCATCATGGTTCATTGGACCTACATATGGGAAATATACCTGTGAACTTTCGAAACTCGAATCAAGTGTACCGTACCTCGAGGAAAGGCTGTTACATTCAGTTCCGGTATATCATACTTTGAAAATAGACCCGCGAATTAACAGGCTTCATTGGAAGCACATGGGTAGCATACCTCTGCACTTTAATGAATGGAACTCAAAATAGCCCTGACAAGACTAGATTCAGTTTGGGATATTGTCCTCTTCATCTTAACATATAGACAGGCTCTTTCGGAAGCAGGTCGGTACCATACCTCTCTACTTGCATGAATAGGTCCGAAGCCTACTGAAGGTGACTGACCATGACCTATTTGATCAAGGTCAAATTATAGTATGGGTGACCTCTTTCGAAGGATTACATGTGGGCTATCCAAATGTTTGTTTGATATGCTACTGGTGGTTTGACTGGAATTCTTTCCAACATGGCTATTTTATCAAGGTAAAATTCTATTGCAATTTCTTGAGGGATGGCTGTAGACTCTGCTACATTGCATATGCCACTAGTGATTTTCCAGAAAGAAGCCTATTCAATTGAGCAACCACAACCTATTTGATCAAGGTCAAACTAGTTAATGTGATATGTTTTAAAGGGTTATAACTAGGAATTCCAAATGCATGCTTCATGTCACTGGTGTTGGGCTAGAAACATGTGGGCTATGTTCTGTAGGAGAAAAGCTCCAGTTTTTTTCAGATTCAGATGAAGTAACTGGTGATGGATCAGTTAATTGAAGATTTTTTTTTCTAGGTCAAAATATTACTTATATTGAAGCGTCTTGTTTTATTACTTTACAACCAAGTGCCATTATCTCGATAAATTGTATTGGATGAAGGAAGTGGACTGTGCTTCCGAATTCCGACATAATGGCACTGGTATTTGATTCCACCCTACCATAGATGTGTACGACATGATTTCGATTAAAAATAGTGTTTTGTTGGAGGGGGAAAAAAACCCATTACTTTGGCAATGTTAAGTACATTTCGATAACTATGGGTTCATTTAGGAATTTAGCCTCATACCGCAGTTTGTAAAACCTGCTTTAATAGCTAGGCAGCAGTGAATTAGGCCCAATAGTGCTGCCTCATTCAGTAATAATTAGTAAACACTTCAAGAAATCTTGTCAGTTTGGGCCGCACTCCATTCGCAGTCATTTGTCACAATAGCCCTGTGTGGAGAGTGCCAAGACGTTTTCGCGCCCAAGATGCCGCCGACATACCACAAAGCTATAATCATAGGGCCGTAGCTTTGTATGGAAATTGCTGTGCCTCCTCAATAATTGATTTTGTGCACAATAAAAACCTTGTTCTACCAGTAATTCTATCCATAATATTTATGAATGTGGACAATACCATCTTCAGGCTGAAGTCGACTGCTCCGTTACCGCTCGGAATTAGCCTGGATGTATCGGCTCGCCAGCTTTGTTCAAAAGAATTTATATAAATGGACACAAAACGTCATTGGCCTCAAATCAAGTTAAATTTCGAAATTGGCTGTATGGGTGAGCCATTGATTGGCTGTCCAATGTATCTGGCCACACCTGGTGCCATATCCGGAGGAATGAAGTAACTACTGAGAGAACACGTCATCCTGCACAGTCATCGTGTAGGTTCTGATTGGCTCGTCTCTGGATTGTAGATGAAATTTACACCTCGCGTTTCAAATTATTTAGCTGGTGAGATCAATGAAGGTTAATTCGAAGTGTAAACGTAGACTTGGGTGTGAAGATGGGACAATACCATCTCTATCCTATTACATCACTGCTTTACAGACTTTCTCTGAAAATCGAGACAAATTGACCTTTCCTTACGAACACTCAAATTTGGCAGTTTGAGAGTAGATTTACGATAAAAGACATTCAGACCAAGTTCGGTCCTTGTGTATTTAGAAGTCTGTGGCATGGCTAAAACAATGAATAACAAGGCAGTCGCTTGTGGAGGTCATTGGGTGCAAACAACCCCCTCTCAGTGCCCAACCATATGTTATTTTCCTATGTTGGACAGCAGTGGACATGACTCCCTAATAAGTAAGAATAGGAATCGACCCCTTCTCAAGAAATCATGGCGACGCCCATGAATGAATGATTCCATCATGGTGACGCCCATGAATGACTGATTCCATCATGGTGTCGCCCATGAATGACTGATTCCATCATGGCGACGCGGCACGCCCATGAATGACTGATTCAACAGAATTTTGAAGTTGCAACAAATTTATTTCACTTTTAGGACTGCAAACATGAACAATAACAATTTCAGGTACAGCTGTATATATATAAAGGGGTAAAGTTTAAGCAGTTACACATTAACTAGATACCAGATAGTTTGGTTTAATACAGGGGATTTCATAATAGTTCACCGTTTGTGGCTGACGAGTGTGAAGCTGAACAGTTTTGTTGTGTCTGAAGTCGCAAACTTGTGAATTAATTTTCGACTGCCATGCTGATCTCTGATTGGGTGATGGGTTTTCAAACAGCCACCCAGCCAATGAGAATCCTAGAAACACAAATGAAATGAACATGTTATTAGAAGTTGGCAACTTCAGATAGGAGGTGCAAAGTTACATGTGATGTTTTGATTCAGTTCAGGCATGTAATTTCTTGTCACTGAAAGATATATTGGTAAACTATTATGAAATCTCCTGCAACTTTCTTACCAGAAAATGACTGTTCATTTGCATTTGATGCAGTTTACAAAATTATCAACATTCAGCAGATGTGCCAGTGTCCATGCCAGCAGATGTGCCAGTATCCTGCTAGCCATGACATAATAATACAATTACCGCACTAAAGTTGTCAGATTACCATATCAGCTTCTAGTTAGCAAGTTGATTACAGGTACCAATTTTCACAGCAATAATTTATGGAACCCCCTACCCCCGCTCTGTATACGAATGTTTAAGCTAAACTCCATGGGGGGAAAATATGACATAATAAATGTGATAAGTGTGACTTTACTGCCTTGTTGCAATTCATGCCATACCAACTAGTTTCAAACCAACTCACCCCCTTGCAAATGTGAAACCTTGGGAATTTTCGCATACATCATGAATGGGGAATGAATTTAACCCTTTATCCCTCAGTTCCACACTAGTGACTCAATAACAAACAGCATTTAAATTTGATTACATGTTTCAACATCCACGAACATTGCACAAGAACAAGTTTGTGTTCACAGAGAATATGAAGTTCTATTTACAGAGAGAGTATCTGTTATAAATATGATATAGCTTTAAGCTAACATAATAACAGAGATATAAGCACAAAACGTCCTAAAAAGTAATCCAAAAAATTTTATTTACAAACTGACGACACATTGTAAACATTAAGCATCAGACAAGCTTACCACAATTAATTTATACAGTATCTGAAAAAAACATTGTCACAAAAATGGACCGAAGCAACTTTTGATGCATACTGAAATAGGTTTAGCAGTGCAAAGCTGTTCATTAATTTTGTGTTGAAAGCTTATTCCATTTGCTACCTCCATCGTACCGATCCAATATTGCATGCCAGGGAATCAACAGTTCAGCACATAACATGGCACCACTTTCCTTAACTCCCTCTGTACCTGCATTTTTAACAGTTCCAAGCTGGTGTCAAAACTGTCATGAACATGAATGAAGCGAAGATATACTTATCATCGCCTACGTAGTTTCAAAGACGCTACTCCAAGCTTTCGAACAATATAAACTTTGATGAAAATACTTGTCTAGAAATTCTTCATTTTTGTACCGGGTATGCTAATGACAGGCAATCATTGAACTACCGATATGGTACAGAGAGGGTTAAAGTGATCGTAAACCCTCAAGTAAAGAATCCATCAAATGAAAGACCATTGGAAACAATGTCGGAAAATATTTATTGTAATTTTTTTACAAATTTATTACACAGAGTCAACTGCAACTAAAGCATGGTATTCTATGGTGGTCTGTTCGATCATATCTAGGTCCAGTGACGTCACACTGACTTAATACATATATTTCAAACTTTGTATGCACTTTCCAATGCTTGAGTCAAGCTGAAGGTGTGTATACTTAGAGTTTCAACACAGACTCACTGTTCCAATATGCATGTTTCACCAAAATCGAGGAAATTAAATGCAAGATTCAAATTGACTTGGCACTTATGAGTTACATACAAAAAGTAAAGTACGGATACAGTTGAATTTTGTCTTTCATTTGACCTTCACTTCGTCTGAGGGTTTAGTATCACTTTAATCGCTGTGTGTTTGAATGAACTTTCTGGGCTCTAATTAGCCTATGATGCAATACCGAACAGTTTGCCAGATGGTGACAGTTTGCATTGTTGTGTTATCAAAAGAAATAGAGAGACATCGTTTTGCTTTCGTCCAACGATGTGGCACATTTTGCGAGGTTTTGGTCCCGGTGAGGTGCGCTTGAAGTGCCAAAAATGACTGTTTCATAAGGATCACGAGACATTGCATACAATAGCCAAGTCTGGGGACAACAATGTTTCTAGACTCGGGCCTATTCAACTGCATATAATAGCTCAGACAATGGCTGCTTACATGAAGTATCTACCAAATTATTACATATGAAAGAAAGTTGTCAATACTTTTCTAGGACTTTCCCAGTCGATAATTTTAATTCTCCCAGAAGAAGAAAGTGTAGTTCTTAATATTGGGGATTAACAAGTCACAAGTAATATTTCTTGGCACGCTTTCTAACTTTTAAGGAAATGTTTCGCTCAAGCTTTTGGATTCCCCAGCATGAATTCCTACTAATGCCTGCCATTCGTACTACACGTGTCATTCTCAAAAACAGGATTGGTCCCAAAATTGTACAGAACAGTTTCGAAGTATCACCATAAAAAGGAAACGGCAAAAATGAATAATTCAGTTCTTTTGATATGCTGCTCAATTTCGATCACCAGACTTTCCCTCCGTACTTTTTCCTCGGTCTAAGCACTTTAGTTCGCAGGCTTTCTGATGCTGTTGTACGCAAGGCAGACTTGCTTCTGGTGGATTTTGCCGCAGATGCGGCGACAGGAGACACAAAATTGATCGGACTATCTGTCGGGGAGCAATGAGGGATGTTGTCAGCCTTTTTTTTGCCTCTCCTAGAAAAATACAAAGGACATCACTTTGAGGTTAGGATACATGCAGCTGTAGTTGATGGCTATGATGTATATAGGTTATTTCGGAATCAACTTAAATACAGTAGTTGATGGCTATGGTATATATAGGTTATATAATAGGATAACTTAGATATGACAGTTGATGGCTGTGGTGTGTATATAGGTTATAATAGGATAACTTAGATATGACAGTTGATGGCTGTGGTATATATAGGTTATAATAGGATAACTTAGATATGACAGTTGATGGCTGTGGTGTATATAGGTTATAATAGGATAACTTAGACAGGGCAGTTGATGGCTATGTTGTATATAGGTTATAAAAGGATGACTTAGATATGGCAGTTGATGGCTATGGTAAATATAGGTTATAATAGGATAACTTATGATAGTTGATGGCTATGGCACATATACATTATAATAGGATAACTTAGATATGATAGTTGATGGCTATGGTATATGTACATTATAATAGGATCAACTTAGCTATGGCAGTTGAAGGCTATGGTATATATAAGTTATAATAGGATCAACTTAGATATAACAGCTGATGGCTATGGTAGGATCAACTTAGATATAACAAGCTGAGTAGCTAGCAGGTCCTCCGCCAAGTAGCCTGTTTGAGAGCATGCAGCATATACGCTTTCAATATCTCCTTAAATATAACTTGGAAAGTGGATATGTGTATGTGGAAAGAGACGTTTATCTGGAATTGTTGAGACAATTTGAGGAGGTTTGAGATATCGCGTTCACAAGATGTGGGACGAACAGAATCCAATATGGTCCATGGCAGCCATCTTGGATTAGGTACCTCAGTGAAAATCAATACCAATGGCCGTCTAACTGATGCGAAGCACATTCTCAAGTTTGAAGTCGATTGATCAAACTGTTCTCGAGATATCGCGTTCACAAGATGTGGGATGGACAAAATCCAATATGGTCAATGGCAGCCATCTTGGATTACGTACCTCAGTGAAAATCAATACCAATGGCTGTCTGACTGATGTGAAGCACCTTCTCAAGTTTGAAGTCGTACCAATGGCCATCTGACTGATGTGAAGAACCTTCCCAAGCTTGAAGTTGATTGGTGGAATTGTTCTTGAGATATCGCGTTCACAAGATGTGGGACGAACAGAATCCAATATGGTCGATGGCGGCCATCTTGGATTAGGTACCTCAGTGAAAATCAATACCAATGGCCGTCCAACTGATGTGAAGCACCTTCTCAAGTTTGAAGTCGATTGGTCGAATTGTTCTCGAGATATCGCATTCACAAGATGTGGGACGGACAGAATCCAATATGGTCGATGGCGGCCATCTTGGATTACGTACCTCAGTGAAAATCAATACCAATGGCCGTCTAACTGATGTGAAGAACCTTCCCAAGCTTGAAGTTGATTGGTGGAATTGTTCTTGAGATATCGCGTTCACAAGATGTGGGACGAACAGAATCCAATATGGTCGATGGCGGCCATCTTGGATTACGTACCTCAGTGAAAATCAATACCAATGGCCGTCTAACTGATGTGAAGCACCTTCTCAAGTTTGAAGTCGATTGGTCGAATTGTTCTTGAGATATCGCGTTCACAAGATGTGGGACGGACAGAATCCAATATGATCGATGGCGGCCATCTTGGATTACGTACCTCAGTGAAAATCAATACCAATGGCCATCTAACTGATGTGAAGCACCTTCTCAAGTTTGAAGTCGATCGGTCGAATTGTTCTCAAAATATCGCGTTCACAAGATGTGGGACGGACGGACGGACGGACGGAAGGACGGACGGCTAGCATTTCCAAGTCCTCCCACCACTTCGTGGCGGAGGACAAAAATATAGCACAGATTCTAGTGATGAGTCCCATGCGGAACAAGACAATATTTTTTATATACTAAGATAGTGTAATCCCAAAATAACCAAAGTACTGTCATACGATCACCTTCTAAATGACCATGGATTCATTCACGTCAGTTCTACGTACCGAATTTCGATTCGTAGATTGAGTTTAAAAACTCAATTTTTCAGTTCAAAACTGAATTTTTTTGAGTAAAAAATCCATATTTTCACCAAAATATTTATAGTCAATTTGTGTGTTGGAAACTGAATTTTCAAGCTTCGTAAATTCGCAATTTCCAGGCCTGGCCTTTTGAGGAGCTCCATCGCGCTCCTAATTTTCTTTCGAGAAGCGTCATTTTCGCGCATCTCGGCTCGTCAGTGTGTGTTGTTGTTGTTACAATACCACCAAGCACTGTTCTTGGGCCGCATTAGGAAAATCTATTTGATATAATGCCTGCCTCACCTCATGACTTCCCAAGAACAGTTTCCCAGTCTTTCCATGCCTTTATTCAATCAAAGTATACTTTTATAAACAAAGTATTTCCCGCCAACTTCTCCATTTTTCATGGATGAAAAAGCATATGGAAGTAAAATGTTATTTTTCTACCTTATCCACAAAAGAGCTCCAATCAACTTTGGGACAGTCTTGTACTCATTCAACAAGATTTTGACACACAGTCACAGGCCTTATTTTTTGACGCGAACGCTCATTCAGGTTACGTGAAGGTTACGCAAATCGTATTTTACACGAACGGTCACCGTTCACGTGGGGCGAATTTTATCTGCTAGCTTATTTTCATAAGTCGGCAGTGTCTGTCTGCACAAACTGGAAATAAAATAAGTGGCGACAGTTATATTTGCGCGTATACCGTGCACTTTCTCTTTCTCCTATTCTCGACTGGCAGGCTAATTTACACGGCCGTGGTTGTTTGATAAATCATGAATTGCTTATGGCCTGGTTAAATTGTTTGTGTCGGAGTGGTTTCGTTTTCACTGGCCAGACAATTTTACGCATGCCCAGATGGAAATAGGTCAGCACTGCCACATGCTGCCAGCCCCGGGCGATCTCAATCATGAAGTCTGGTGATCACGGGGGGTGGAAAGACCGTCACATGCAAATTACAACACCATCATTCTTGGGTTTTGTATTCGAATGAACCGTTACCTTATTCTTATGTCATTGAAATAATGCCACCGTTTTGACGGGTATAAAATATTCATATGATCAAATAAATATGAACTCGTGTTCAGCTTTGTTACACCTTTCACCCCTGTTGATTTTGCCAAGTGACTCAAGTGAGTCTATCCCGGCCAGTGTGGTTCATGTCCAAAAACAATGAAAACTGTGGGGGAGATGGATTGTAGTTAAGTTTCTCCGTAAATCAAATAGCATTTCGTTGGTATTTGTTCTCTTATTAACAGTAAGATAATCTTTATTCTTTTCACACTAGTGTAATGTTCTCATGGTTTCGGGAGAATAAATATCTTTTTGTTTGAACAATGGGAAAACAGTTAATTGTGTATGCGTACTCTTTCACCCCTGGAGTCAAAATCAGAATGGGACAGACATAAGCCTCATGGCAAACTGATGATACGGACTAGGGCGGGTTTACAGATTGGATTCTATTATAAATTAAGGCTAGATTCCGTCGGTTTATAAATGGTATGGCAATTAATCATTAGTGAATACACAATAGTCGTGTGACGGGAAAATATCACGATGTGGCTGTCAAGTGTCGTACTGTCCATGTCAAGCAGTTTGATTTTGCCACAATTACCGGGGCAAGAGAGAGCAGCGGCATTACGTCAGCGTGGTCGGCAGTTATTTTTTTCTCGTATATTGTTCGTGTCCTTGAGCAAATGGTAATATGTATTAAATTTACGTAACCTTTCACGTAACCGATCGGTTACGCAGCGAACTTGGTGCGTAACCGACCGATCGGTTACGTACGCAAAAAATCACGCGAACGGTAAATCGTTCACGCCAGATTTTGAAAAAATAAGGCCTGCTGTCACTTCATTATGAGCATTTAGTAGGCCACTTATTTACAAAAACTGTATAAATAGGTTTGTGAACAGCTTATTTCTTTATAAACTTCAAGAAAAATATTGTTTTATCATTGCAAAGTATTTTACTTTGTCATAATATAACTTGTGAATAATTGTTTTATTTAGCAAAGCAGGATGCCTGCTACTAAGTTGTAAATTTTATGTATTCTATTTAGTACAGAACTTTGTGGGGAAAAATCACCCTGGTTTGTAAAAAATTTATATACTCAACTTTAGGGGGAAAAATGCTGATAAATTTTATTTTAACTCAATTTGACTGTAAAAAAATTCAATTTTCCGGACTTCGATTCGTAAAATCTGGACTTCTATGAATCCCTGATGACATCTTCAAGATTGACAATACCAGAATGAATTTGAATAAGTCATATTCCCCAAGGTTTGACTCCATTATTTCTTGCCATATTCTTAACAGACAGCTTCAGGGAATGCCAGATAAACAGGTTAGAGCGATACCGCTCTCTAAAATGGAGGTGAAAAAAAAAAATTTTACAAGTAAATTTTCTGTTATTAAGCTAAAACTTACCTCACTTCCACTCTTTGCATTTCTTGTCTACATGAAATACCACAGTAAGAATTTAAATGACACAGTTATCTCCCCTGCTAGTCACCTGATAGCATAGCTACCCACAATTCCACTTCCTTCTTGTTCCACTGCGATACATGGTCTGGATGTATCATAGCGGGGAGGTTGGGCGGGCATCACTGGAAGTGAGGTAAGTTTTAGCTTAATAACAGAAAATTTACTTGTAAATTTTTTTTGTTATTTGCGCTGAAAACTTACCTCACTTCCACTCTTTGCATAGAGTGCCACCGTAAGGTAGTGGGCAAACTGATACAATCCGTGGTTAGTGATAAATGCCATACATAGTGACTAGTACAGAGTAGAAATCATAGATCTTCTACCTCACAGAGGATCCATGAGAACATACAACAGCAATAACCTGTATGCCTATGGTACACAGGGAACCTCTGTTGCTACTCTGACTTCAAGGCTGAGATGCAAGATACGCCCCCCCCCCCCTTTTTTTCGAAAGGGGCCGAGAGAAAAAAATGCACTCACCCGCAAGCAGGGTTACAACTGTACGCCTGGACTTTTGTAGCTATATTGCTGGCCTCGGTCCCCCTGACACCCGCTGTGCGGTCACCAGTGGGCCGATGGAATAGAGGTCGTTACATGCCAACGTCATGTCCCGGAGATAGTAGGAGGCAAATGTCGTGTTTGACCTCCAGTAGCACGCCCTCATAATGTCTGTCACCGATCTGTTGGTCCATAGAGGCCATGATGCCGCTAGAGCCCTAATCTCGTGACCCGAAACGTTTACAAGCGCGGCTTGCCTATCCGTAGCCGTGGAGTACGCTAGCCGAATCGTATTTTTGAGCCAACTCGAGATAGTGTTTTTACTTATTTCTTGTTTGGCTTTAGGATCGAAAGGGATAAACAAACGCCTCCTTCCCGCTCTGATCTCCTCTGTACGATTCAGGTAACACGCAAGAGCCCGAACCAGACACATTAACATGTCTGATTCAAGACCGGACGAAAGGAAATCAGATAAGGCTGGAATTGTGAACTCTCGAGATATGGAATCGTAGAGGGCTTGATTCTTAGCCACAAACTCAGGAACCGTTGTGAGAACTACCTTGCTCCAGTCCCTAGAGTGTCTGATGTTCCTTTGATTGAGCGCATGCAGCTCGGACACTCTAGCTGCCGAAGCCAGAGCCAACAAAAACGAAGTTTTGTATGATAACATTTTCAGCTCAATAGCCTCTATTGGCTCGAAAGGTGGCTTCCCTAATTGCCGAAGTACTAAGGCTAAGTCCCACTTAGGTAATTTCGGAACAGCCGACTGACCAGTTATCTTGTATGACTTGATTAGTGCAGATAAGTTTGGATCAGTCGAGGGATTAATCCCAGTACCCGGTAGAATAGGTTGAGCAATAGCCGCTCTATAACCTTCTACCGTAGCGGGCACCAGGCCCCTATCCCTGAACAAGTGCAATAGGAACTCTGCTACTTCCGGGATAGTGGCGCAGGATGGATTAATATCCCTCTCTCCACACCAAAGATCGAAGATTGCCCACTTTGAGTTGTATACAGCGGAAGAGGACGGTCGAATAGATTGTGCCATTCGGCGCCCAACCTCCGCTGAAAATCCCGCCTGAGCAAAGTGCTTCTTGAGCACTTGCACACGTGGTAGTGGAACAGTCCTGGTTGGCTGTGAAATATCGACGTTCCGGGCTGGCGCAATAGATTGTGCCATACCGGAAGCTGTCGTGGTACATCTACCAGAAGATCCAGTAGATCCGGGAACCACGGCCTTGCTGGCCACCACGGAACAATCAGGTAAACGACACATGTGTGCTCGTGGATCTTCTGGAGTACCTTCGCTAGGATAGCTGGGGGAGGGAACGCATATGCTACCATCCTTGACCAGTCCTGCGATAGTGCGTCCACTGCATATGCCGACGGATCCGGGACCGGCGACATGAACAGGGGCAGTAGATTGTTGCGCCGAGTGGCGAACAGATCTATGTGTGGCATCTCCCAGACCTGAGCTATTTGTTTTAGTATGTCTGGGTGAAGTTGCCACTCCGTGGGAATTATCTGATTCCGTCGTGAAAGCGAATCCGCTAAGACGTTCAGTACCCCCGGGATGTGCCTGGCCAACACCGATATGTTGTTGTCCCAACACAGACCGAAAAAGATTTCCGCTTGGCTTTGTAATTGCGGAGATCTCGTCCCCCCCTGCTTGTTGATATAGGCCACAACTGTTGTGTTGTCCGTCGCAACTAGCAGGTTCTTGTCGGTCAATACGCTCACCCACGTGCGGATGGCATGTGTCACTGCCATAAACTCCAACACGTTTATATGGTACGAGCGTTCCTCGATTGTCCATAACCCGGATGTCGACTTGGACTCGAGGTGGGCTCCCCATCCTTCCATAGATGCGTCCGTGAACAGGTGATGTGACGGACGAAACGGAAGTAGGGACACACCTGGCATAACGTTGAGTGGATCCAGCCACCATAGGAGGCATTGTTTGACTAGCGGTGTTACAGGTATCCACGGATTCAACTGCCTTTCGACCCATTGATGATTGAAGTAAATCATTAAGGGCCGAAGCTGCAACCGCCCTCTTGGGGTTACGTCCTGTGTTGATGTCAAGAGGCCGATTATCACAGCAAAGTGTAAAGCCCTGGCCTGAGATAACTTGAGGAACTGAGGTATCTTCGTCGTTATCTTTAGCCATCGATCTTCTGGGGGTTTGGCGAGCGCTCGTAGCGTATCGTATTCCACCCCCAGAAATTTGCGCCTTTGCGAAGGAATCAGCTCTGATTTCTCTTCGTGTGGGATGTATCCCAGAGAAGTCAATATCCTTAAGACAAACTGGGTGTCTAGGATTAACTGTTCCTTGCAGGCATTCCTTAGCAGGGAGTCATCGATATAAAAGTGGTACTTTATACCTAGACTGTGCAGGAACTGTGCCACTGGTGCAAACACTCGTGTAAACACCCAAGGGGAAGTGGACAGGCCGAACGG